>OX376372.1:71014928-71203596 GCA_947369275.1 Nemotelus nigrinus
TTATCATCCAATGCACAAATTTTGCTTCAGTTGCAGGCTTATATGCAATGGGCGCACGAATAATTCAGTTAAGCGATTAAGTACCTACTAAAATCTACTTGAGTGCATCTTCTTCGCAGCGAAACAGCGATAGCACCTCCATCGACTCAGATATGTATATCATACTCGTATTTCGTTACAAGCATGTACATGTCTTCCGCGGTCGGTAGTGAAACTGCCCTTTTACTCGGCCATTATTGAAGGGCACATGAATAACGAAACAGGGGGAAATTACGGTAATAAAGCACTACGCTATCGGCCGGAGGATCTGCCACCAATAGATTGCTGAGCTCAAGCCGAACCGACCACAAGAATTTAATATGTGGGAGTATGTGGAGAGCAATCATTTTACTGCTCACTCCAGGACTACCAATGAAAGTGCACCGGTCCTAATAATATGCTATCATTACATTATTTCGAATCTAGTGATCGAAAATCGTACTACGTAACTTTCAACCAGGAAACAATTATTTTAAAGTACGGACTTGTAACAGATATTTTAAATTTTGCGCTATGGTATGGAACTGTGATTGCGAACATATGTAGTTTCGGTTATTTTTGAAATTTCTTGCAGTAAAGTGCATGTACTTATATGGAAATTTTTCGCAGTTAATGTTTTTCATGATAGCACAAAAACTCGTTTTTGAGCTACACGAAATTGTAGAAAGCTTTTTGCTGTCCAATTACAGTGCCCATGTACGCCGCCCCAGACATGACCAGACCAATTACTTTGTAGTGTTTTAATCTGTACACAGCCGCCACCATTACGCGACCAGTGTCTAATACTCACCTGATTTCCCGGGACCTGCATTACACCTTCACATGACACCCTGAATTCGAACAAGCGAGAAAAGATTGGCGACTGCAGTAACGCCTTCATGAATTTATACTTGCTAAACTACTTCTAGTGCCTTTTAAACGGCTTTCGTGAATTGGAAAATGTCCGGTCGGCCCCTGTAATGTACAATGGGGCTCATAAAACAGTTTTAGATCTTAATATCGATAATGAAATTAATTTATAGCGAAAATGATTTATGAATTAATTAGAGCTGTGAGTGTTTCACAATCAAACTGGTATCCGGTCTAGAATGTAACCCGTAGTGCAGAGCTTGCATTTTAAACAGCTTCTCACACCGTTCGGCCACGAATCGCTTTCAAATTGATTAATTTTAAGGGTAGTCTTTTCTGTCAAACCCATCTAGTATCTGAAGTAATTCCGTTAGGAAAGCTATTTGCAGTTTATGTAATTAGTTAGTAACGAAGACACTTCAATTCAATAATATGAGCTCCTTTCCGAGCCACGATAGCATCAATTAGGTATTATTTTATCTAAAACAGAAGTTTTTTATTCCGCAATTCAATACATTCAATAGCCAGGAATAAAATCTAACTGGTTATCAAATGCTATTCTAAGGCGAAAACGTATTATTCTTATAGTTAATACCCCTTAGTCTGTGGAACTTAATATGAGGTGTGAACATTCCGTCCAACGAACTTCTTTCACGCGCAAATCGCTATGTAAATGTTCTAGCGAGTGCGATAATATTTTTAATACGCAGGATAAAACCGCATACATGCTGATTCTAATTGCGGCCCCAAGCGATCTTGAAACAACGGGATCAACGCAATTTTAATATGCTAGTTGTAAAAAACTGAGAGCTCACGCTAGACGTACATGTAAATATTCTCTTAAAAAAAGAACTTTACCGTAAAATAGCTTGGTCGAACGGGACAGAAGAACATATAAAAGGCGTTATTGTTTGGATTTCATTCAGCGTCTAAAAATGCACATTTATAGTGCATTGAAACAAAGTGGAATAAAATGAAGGCTTGTAAGCCCACAGCACTGTAATTACAATGCTCGAATGATTGTAAGCATAATTATTGGCGCTGTTAGCACTGCGAAGGTGTGCCTTGTTTACGCAGATGCGAATGAAAGCATGCCTAAGACACATTCTAGACATTCGCTACAATTTTAAGGGCTTTATAGATCTAGTGCAGATGTTTGAAAAATGACCTGATATTTATTTATTTATTAATTCCTTGCGCTACAGGTACAATTCCAATTACAGCGTCAAGAAAGCAAAAATAAAAGAATGAAACATAAAAAAAGGAAAAGAAATAACAAAAATAATTAAATAATTTGAAAACTAAAATTAGGACTAAGGTAAAATAGCAATTCAATGTAGCATTTTCAATACATGCTTGAATTGTGAAAAAGATTGCGGGAGAGGATCAAGCTTAAGGGCATTATGCGTTCTGGGTAGACGCAGCAAAGGTGAATGGAAATAGATTTCCGTACGAGCAAACGGAACAGAGTAAAACTTCAGAAGAACGACTTGGACGACTAGATTCACGTCTGGTTATCTGGGAACCAAGATCTGACAAAAAAATGCCTTGGCAGAGTTTAAAGAGAAAACACTCATCGAGGAACAATCTCCGAGATTGCAACGAGGACATACGAAAGAGGGAAAGACGAGAGGAGTAGGGACAAATGGGGGATATTAAATTTAAAAAGAAGCGAGTGAGTGAACCTGCGCTGAACAGATTCAATGGCGTCAGATAAATACTGAAAGCGCGGAGACCAGATTTGGCACGCGTATTCTAGAATACTGCGCACCAAGGAGACAAATAAATGAATACAGGAGGGAATGTTGGTAAACATATACGAAGAACGCAAGACAAATCCAGCAATCCTAGAGGCCCTGGACGTCATATTCATGACATGAACATCAAATCTTAACTTTGAGTCAAACACCACACCCAGGTCTTTAAAATGCTGGACAACTGACAGGAAAATACCAGACAAGGAATAAGAGAACACATGTGGAGTATTTTTATATGCGAAAGACATGTGGTGGTACTACAAAATGTTCAGTGGGAAGAAGTTGTCTTGACACCAGAGATTAAGAGCAAACTAGTCAGCTTGCAACTGGTGAAAATCGTTCGCAGACTTGATTGTTCTGTATAATTTTCAGTCATCCGCATATAAAAGACAGGGGGAATTGATAACTGAAGGAAGGTCATTGACAAACAAGATAAAAAGCAAGGGACCTGGGATAGAACCTTGAGGAACTCCGGATGTGGGGAATATAGGAAAGGAAATGGAACCATTAAAAGTAGATCTGCAGGGACGACTATGAAGATAGGAGGAGAACCAGGAGAGGAGGGGACCAAAAACACCGAAACTATTAAGTTTAAGGAGCAGCAGGTTATGGTTCACCGAATCAAAAAAAGAAAAATCAAAAGTCTGTGTAAATTACATCAACTTGACGTTGACAATCGAAAGCAAAGGCTACAAAATTAGTGAGCTCCATAAGGTTGGTCGATGAAACCGTGCTACTCAGGAGCAAGTAAGGGCTGTAAAGAAGGATAAATTCTATTGTAGACAAGACGTTCAAGGATTTTACTGAAACAGCGGAGGAGGGGTATAGGACGATAATTGGAAACAACGGAAGGATCACCATATTTGAAGATCGGGAAAATATTGGCGGATTTCCATAAAGAGGGGAATACACCAGATGTAAGGCTAATGTTGAAAAGGATAGCTAAAGGAACACAGAGCGACGATGAGAGGGATTTAGCAAGGATATTAGGAATACCATCGAGACTGGAACTGGCATTAGAATTTAAGGCATGCAAAAGGATTTCAACTTCTAAAGGATTGGTACTAAACATAGATAATTCAGGAGAGGTACGAGAGACAGTGGGAGCTACCGAGGTGTTCAGTGGGTTTTTTTTAAAGGAGGAGGAAAAAAAGGCAGCAAATAAATCACAAATAGCCTGAGGAGTGGAAGCAGTAACATCATCAAGAGACATAGAATCAGGAACTGAAGAGTTGGATTTGAGGGAACGGATGTAGGACCAAAAGGATTTGGATTGATTAGAACAGATTAAAGCCTCGATGTTCAAAAAGTAATCAAGCTCAGCCTGCTTGAGCACTTTTTTAGCGTCAGAGCTCAAACTACGGAATTCCTGAAGTGCAGTGGGTGAACCCGTCTTCTTCAGCTTTTCACGAGCTTTTTCCTCGGGTTTAAGAGCATCAGAGACTTTCAATGTGAACCAAGGAACATCGTTAGGTTTGAGAGGACGTTTAATAGGAGTAAAACGAAAGATGAGGTTAGAAAAGAAAGAGTAGAACAACATCCAATCAACATCCAATCCTTTGAAAAATGAAAACCAATTAATAAGATTGATTTCAGAGGACATTTTTTGAAAGTCAGCTTTAAAGAAATAACGCTGAAAAGAAGGACATTTATTCCTTACCTGGAAGTTAAGGTCAACATCAAGCAGGAGAGGAGGGTGATGAGGATCAGGTTGCACATATGCAAAAGGAGCAGGAGAGAGAGTAAGGGAATCTAAGGGAACGCTAGTAAGGACTAGGCCGAGGATTCTGTTTTTAGTGTTACAAAGGTGGTTAATTTGGGAACAAGAACAAAGTGAAAGGAAGGAAGAAGTCGCAACAGAGAGGTGGTTGTAGGATATTAAACTGAAGCTATTGGTATCTCACTCCACAATGGGCATGTTAAAGTCGCCTAAAATGAAGAAGGGAGTTGAAAGAAACCGAGAGAGGATGAAACTTGAAAGCGCAGCGTAAAAACGTTCATATGCAGTGACAGACAAATTACAAGGGATATAAACACAGCAGACCAGTAGATCGGAAGATGGGGAAAGGATAGCACGTAGAACAATACACTCAACAGGAGGAGAAGGAACAAATTCGGCACAGAGTGTTCCACAAATAGTGTTATGGATAGCAATTAAAACGCCTCCGCCATCGGCTTTGCAAGATGCAACCCGATCACGATCTCTCCGGAAAACACTATGACATGGAAGGAATTCTCTGTTCAGAATATTATCATTATGCCATGTTTCTGTGAAACAGATGATTTGATGAGAATCTAAGGTAGACGCGAGCAAAACTTCCTTAAGTTTGGTCCTCAAACCACGGACATTCTGATAAAAAATACAGAGTGAAGTAGATCTACTTGCTAGGCACGTAAAACTTGTTTGGCGTTTTTCTGAAAAAATTTTCGTTGGCGTTGTTGAAACTCTTTAACGAGGATCCCAGCTGGCCAAAACTCCGGTGCAAGTACGATATCCAAGCCAGCAGATACGACGATTTTGAAGGAGGCAATAGCTCTGTCTGGTAAATTGTCGGGCGTGAGTTTGACACAGGATAAAATGCTAGGTGAAAAGCCAAGCCTAGACGTGATGAAATTCATAATATCCTCTGCAAAAACTTCGTAAGTGACCCGACTTATGAAAATTTGAAGAGGAGGCAAGGCTACAGGTATTGACTACTATGTTTGAATATTACTCTATGGTTTATTTATGACGTTAGAGATCCTGTAACTAATGCTTAGTACTGTCTTCGATTTCACGTGAAATTTTCATACGAAATTTCACGTGTAATTTGTTTCGGCGAAAATTTAACTTGAAAATAGGGTAATTCTATAGAAAATCGACCAATTTTCAGATAATTTTTGAACTCACCTCTTTGGAATTTGGAAATATTTTGTTGTCCAGAAGGGCTGGTGTTATTATCGAAAATAAAATATTTTTGGAAAATATGGTATATTTGCAGAAATATGCCTCTTGAAGTTTTTAAGAAACGTCGGTTCGTGTTGCATTTAAAAAATTGTATAAAATTGTCCACTTTATGTACACGGAGAGAAATTTCGGCAATGATTTTTACTACAGTGGATAATAAAATTTACTATTCCGAAAATTCGATGTGAAAACATGAATGTTATTACAAATTTGATGAAAATTTACTATTTTCCTTCAAATAATAGTCAATTCCACTACATACTTCAACTCACACATGTTCATTGCGCTGTGGTAGAGACATTCATGTATACATAATTCACAACAGAGTAGTAAAATGTGTAGTGCAATTGATTACAAAGGTAATGGGGCAAAAAATTACTACTATTGCAATAAAATTAATTGCAAATTTTGTATAATTTCATTACACTTTTCTCTCCGTGTAGAGCGTTCAAATATAGCTTGTTGGAAAGAGTAAAGTGTAAGGTGTGTGACTGAAATATTATACATTGATTAGAATCATTTGAAGACTTATAAACTAAATTGTGATCTCATTGTAAATTGGAAGCAATGATTACAAATTATGGGCATTCAAATGTTGTTTACCATTCCATAACAGTTTAAGTGAAGAATAAATTTATGACAATCATCTCTTGGCAGTAATACCACGCCTTAACTTTTCAAATTAATCCAAGTAAAAGCTATGTTTTTCAATTGAACCGTCAAAAACAGTTTTTTCATCTTTCCACTTGCACTTGGACACAAACTTTTCGCGCAAACGACTTGCGTACGCACAGAAAACACTACAAAAGGCTCCACTCGTGGGCGACTTGCACAAAAAACACTACTATAGGACCGACTATAGTTTTCGCATAAACGAGTTGCGTTCGCACAGAAAATACACTGCTATAGGACCGACCATACTCGTAAGCGATTTGGGTACAAAACCCCGTATGTAGAGAGTGAAACAATAAAATATCATAAATACTAAGTGAGATCATGGAGACAGTGATATAGTACTTATAACATTATACAATCAGTTTTGGTTTTTACGATGATTTTGTGCAATGGGTACATATGTTTTGATTCATAAACTAGTAACTAGTTTATGAATCAAAATATCTCAAATACTATGATTGACACAACCATGTTGAGTTTCAGTTTTCGAATATGTTTGTCTCAACTTACTATACTATTTTCATGAGAACTATACACTATGATCAGGGGTATCACTAACATGGTCGTGGGCAACATGAAACTATTTTATGGTAGGGGGAACTATAATATGGTCTGAACAATTATGAAATAACCATATTTTTTCTTTCAGTGTAGGGAAGAGAAAATAGCTGTGGCACCGCAACGGGTCCCTTCTGTGCCTATCTGTGTGTGTCGACTGGCTTCAGTCGATCGATAGCCATTTCAACCTACCTATCTACCAAAAAAAAAAAACAACCGTTATATGGCTGGCCTTGCATATGTTGATTAAAAACCCACTTAAGATGATTAAAAGTTAAAACTCGAAACCTACCTTATACAATGAAAAAAATTCACATGGCGCCCAGAGCTATGTAACATAGCGCATTATTTATGGCCCCATACGCTATGTACATAGTACTCTGAGCTATGCAATATGGCACCCGGCGCCATAATATCAGAATCTACATAGCGCGTGGCCCTATGTAACATGGCGCAGTATATATGGTCCCACGCGCTATGTTCGTAATGCCCTGAGCTATGCAGTGCGGCTCCCAGCGCCATAGTTACATGGCGCAGAAATTATGGCCCCCAACGCTATATTACATAGTACCATAAGCCATGTAATATAGCTTCAGTTGAAAAAGATAACTCTAATTATAATTCGCAGCCGTGCTGTGTGCGGAGACGTATAAATGTGAGTATCAATGATAGAAGCATTGTGGCCAGATTTGGCTAATTCCCGCCAATTATGCTATCTAAAAGTTAAATTGGCGGGAAAACTTTTTGATTTCGCGGGTTGGCGGATTAAGGGCTATATAATGTATCTGAAAAACTGAATTTGGGCTATATAGTGCTTATGAAAAACTAAATTTGGGCTGTAAATTGTTTTGAAAAACTATATTTGGGCTTTTATATTGTTTTGAAAAACTACATTTGAGCCATATTTTGTTTTTGGGCTATATATTATTTTGAAAAACTATATTTGGGCTATTGTAAGGCCAATTTTTTTTTTTTTTTTTTTTTTTTTTTTTAAATTACCTGCGTTAACCGAAACTGCTCAGCACCGAGAAGTCCTCACAACCTGTAATGAAGAATAACTCTAAGTCCCATTAATTTCGAAAAGTTCGCAGCGTGGTGGACATGGCTCAATCAAATACCGAAGTCTACATATCTATACTTTTCAAAATATTAGTTGGCGGAACCAAGTCGAGCCACACACACAGTAGCGACTTCTCGCCACTCGAACCGTGACCCGCCTCACGCACACCCAACTGAACCTGTCACTGAGGAGAACGCAGAGCAACAGTTCGTCGAACCAGGGCGGAACACACACACAGCAGCGATTACTCGCCACTCGAACCGTGCTCCGTCCAACACACACGAAACCGCTCTCACTCCCATTCAGCACGTATACTTATTTTTTTCATTAATCTACCCCGTCCACAACGCCGAACCACCTTCACAATATAACCAGCAATAATTAACGAGTAAGCACTAAACAGCATAAAACCGATAATACTCAGCGAGCATGTTCACATGATTCGCAAAGGAGCAACCATTTACACCAAGGCTAAAAAAAACTCAGTGAACATACTCGGACAATTCACACAAAAAAAACACTAAATATTACCAAAATTAATGCGACTCAGTGATCATACTCACAATTCAAACAGCCTCAAATTTCTCTGCCAACCTTCTCGTTTCCGCAACTCACCGACTCACGACTCAAAATATTTTCAAATAATTTTATTTTACTTGTCAAAATGAAAATAAACAATTAACAATTTATGCACTACTATGATTGCCTAAAAAAATACATCACAATCGGCCATCCTGGTTTTCAACTCGTCCCGAGTTAGATGGTCTCTGAAGTTCCTTCATCTGGATCGGTTAAGATTACTCCATCGTCTCC
Source organism: Nemotelus nigrinus (assembly GCA_947369275.1). NCBI lineage: Eukaryota > Metazoa > Arthropoda > Insecta > Diptera > Stratiomyidae > Nemotelus > Nemotelus nigrinus. Next base: position 71,023,627 of record OX376372.1, read on the forward strand.
ACTATCACTGTCTGTTTCTTCAGACAAGCCACCCGACCTACACCATGGTCGCATTCGATCTACTGCTATAATTCGTTCATAGCTGTTCTTCTTTGATGTACGATGTGGCCCTTCCATATCACCAACAACATATCGATCATTGGGCACAACTGATTTAACATATCACTAAATGGTGATAATAGTTTCCTACTTAAATTAGGAACTGTTTCGTTCTTTTCAATCAAAACAATATCTCCTTCCTTATACTTTCGTGGTCGTTTTCGAGTTTTATCGAAATATTTCTTCTGCTTCTTTTCAGCCTCGACTATCTGCTCTACAGCTTTTTGTCATTCTGCTAATATATTTTCAATCACATTTGAAGTTTTACCTATTTCGTCTGTTAGTATTAAATCACTTCCACCTCTTGGTCTGTAGCCTAACAATAGTTCGCTCGGTGTCTTGCCTGTACTTTTATTGACTACATTATTTAGAGAGAACTGGACATTCCGTATTTGTTCATACCATCGTTCTTCTTCCAATGTAGTTGTCATTAAGGCTGATAAAATACTTCTGTTAAGTCGTTCGACCTGGCCATTTGCTCTTGGTGTCGCCACAGCATTCTTAATGTGCTGTATATTATTTTGATCGCAGAAACTTTTAAAAGCTTTGGACGTAAAAGCACTTCCTTGATCGGATATTATTGATTTTGGGGCTCCAAGTACAGAAAATAAATCTTGGAAATATTCTATGACATATTTTGTTTTAGTAGATTTCACAGCCTTAAGTGACGCAAATTTTGTAAAAGCACCAATCACTGCAATAATATATGTATTATTATGTCTACTTTTCGGGAATGGGCCCAGATGATCGATGTGAACCACTTTCATGGGTTCGGGATCTTTCGGGATTGAGTGTAAAAATCCTTCTTTCTTCCCGGCTTATATATGTCCGTCCCTTAGCGCGTAGTTCTTAAATATTTGTTTCTCATACTCGGTCTTCGGTGATTGAGAGAGAATCTTCCTGACTTCTGCAATTTTCTGATCAGTCAGTTGTCCAGCCAGCACCCAATCTGCTTCGGTAACTTGCATGATAATCTGATCTTCCTCTATTGGATTGCGACTCAGAGCATCAACATGCTTCATTCGGTCGCCTGGACGATACTTCACATCGAACGTGAATTCTTGCAGCTGTAACCACCAACGTGCTATTCTGGGTATTAGATGTTTCTTTCCATTGGATGCTTTTAACGCGTTGCAATCGGTGATGACAGCGAATTTCATCCCGAGTAGATAAGAACGAAATTTCTTCAAGGTCTCAACTACTGCCAGAGTTTCTAACTCGTAAGAGTGAAATTTATTTTCTGAATCTTTCGTTTGTCTACTGTAATATGCGACTGGATGTAATCTGTTATCGTTTTGTACTTGAAGTAAAATCCCAGCCAAACCTAATGAACTCGCATCCGTATGCACTTCAGTGGTGGCAGAATTATCAAACAAGGCGAGTGTTGGTCGATTGATAAGACTGTCTTTAAGTTTTTTGAAAGCTTGTTCTTCTTTGTCAGTCCACTTCCATTCTACAGTCTTCTTTGTCAAAACGGTCAGAGGTTTAGATATTATAGCATAGTTACGCACAAACTGGCGGAAATATCCGGTCAGTCCAAGGAATTGTCTTATTTGGTGAGCTGATGATGGGGATGGGAACTTTTCAACGGCAACAATCTTATCTTTTCCAGGTTGTATTTTTCCATCACTCACTTCAAAGCCTAAGTATGTTACCTTTGTCATAAGAAAAGAACACTTTTTAAGGTTCAACGTGACGCCTTCCCTTTGAAAAATGTCTAACGTCCGACGAATTGCTTTGAGTGCATCTGGTAATGTTTTCGATTGCAACATGACATCATCCAGATAAACAACGGCTATATCATCGATTGGTCCAATGATTCGATTCATAAATCGTTGGAATACCCTTGGAGCATTAGTCAGACCAAAAGGCATTCTATTATATTCAAATTGACCCGATGGAGTAACAAAAGCCGTGAATCGCTTAGAAGATTCTTCTACAGGAATTTGGTAATACCCTGACTTCAAATCTAACGTTGTGAAATATTTACCACTCTGTAGTCGGTCTATTTGATCATCGATTCGAGGCAGCGGGTAATTATCTCGAATCGTATGTGCATTCAACTTTCGGAAATCGACGCACATTCGTTGTTCTCCGTTTTTCTTTTTGACTAGAACCACAGGAGAAGCATATTCAGAATTCGATTCCCTGATAATGTTACTTTCTAGCAGTTCGGTAACAATATTTTTTACGGCATCTTGTTCTACCCTCGCCATTTTATAGGGGCGACAAAAGAATGGTTGATCCGTCAGTAGATTAATTTTTATTTCCGCGGATTTAGCACATCCTAGTTCACATGTAGTTTGTGAGATGCAATCTCGGTATTCCGAGAGAATAGAGAACAATTCAAACTTAATTTGTTCATCTACATCGCCGACTGTTACATAATCGAAATTTATGTCGGTGAATTCCTTTTCGCTTACATTCATTATCTCTTCGGGTTCCGATGTTTCCTTGTCGCAACACCAACCTCTAGCTAAAACCCGATTTTTCTTCAGGATTATATCATTCACTGATAAATTTACAACTGGTATTAGTGCCCATGAGTTTGCATCAATTTCCGTTACCATTTGAGGAAGACAAGTTTCCCGGCCCTCGTCTGGGCGGATGCTACTTTCAATGTAAATGGCACCAGTATATTCATTCATTGGTTTTGTTTTCACCAGCCTAATTTGATTTTTGGGGATCAAAGTTTCAGCTGCCGTGCGCAAAACGATTTTTTTCAAATCAGGTGTAATTTCAAAGTTTGGAAATAATTGTTCTTTTTCCAAAAACAGCAATCTGTTGTCATCTTTTACAACCAGCACGTTCGTCAGCTCAGTAAATGTTCTTCCAACAAGAACTGGCACATTTTGCTCCTCGTCGTGGACAACCAAAGTTTTTATTATTGCTTCAACTTCATCGACTTTCAACTTGATTTTAGCTGATCCAATACTCGAAGTAACTCCTTGACCATAACCATATAATTTTGTTTGATCACTGAAATCAATAACCAAACCTAGTCGATTCGCTTCACTTTGCTTAAGCAAAGTACATGAACTTCCAAAATCAACATATGCCTTACATTCCGTATCATTAATACGCACTTCCTTGTGGTACTTTGAATTTTTGCTGTCTGAGTTCGAAATTTCTAGCATTGCAACAACCTTTTTCTTTTCGATTTCTTTTTTCGGGCAGTGCGAATCTTTATGAAATCTACTATGGCAATGTTTACAGCGATCGTCTGTAGGTTTGGCCTGGCAGCTATTTGCAAAATGCCCCTTCAAACCACACTTAAAACAAACGGATGCTACACCCGGTTGATTAGCAAAATGTGTACGCCTGCTTTCGAATTTTTTTGTTGAATTCATCCGCTGTTGATAAGCCCCATGTGGCTTCGAACCATATGTTATATCATTCATGGAACTTAAAAAGGCAAAAAGCGATTCGGGAGTTTCGTGTCGCCCTGACTTAGCACCGATTTTAACCGCAGTGTCTTCTAGACCGCCAATTATACAAGATACAGCGTCTACTCCACAGATCCGACATGCATTTAGCAACGCTAACTTCTCATGATAATATTTTGCGTATGATTCCTCTATCTTTTTCCTACGCTTTATCATTTCTAACAATAAATCATAAAACTCTCTTTTTGCTGGAAAGGCATCCTGGATCATACGTTTCCATTGCTCCCACGAAAAATTGATAGAGCGCAAACCCTTGTACCAAGTTTCGGCCAACCCTTGCAATTTACACAAGGCAAAGTACGCCGTTTGTTGATCCGTCCACTGGCATATAGTCTGCAACTCATCCACTTTAGCACACCATTGCTTAGAAGATTGATTTATATCATCCGGATTAAAAACTGGAACGGTGTCACCTCTCAATAACACAGATGAATTTCTTGGAGTCGTTTTCTCCACCAAAATGGTGATTGCCTCGGTCAGCTTATTAATCGATTCCGTATTGCTTCTTGGACTTACGCACAGTCGATGACTATTTCTGCTTAGAGAGGATAATTCACTTGAACTAGTTCTTCGAGCCCGTTTCGATTCCCTTCTTCGTCCTGAATCCGAAGTCCAATGTCTTCGTCGACTGTCACTTCGTTCGCTATGTCCTCGTTTTTCATGGCTTCGCCTATAGCGGTTTGATTGAGACGTTCGCTCTCTGCTCGTTTTCCCCATTTTCAAACAATTTTCCCTGCATTTCGCAATAGAATAAAGATACATAACTATATTTTTGTTTTTTTTTTTTTGTTAAAATGATCAACATGTTAACCAAAATAACAAAATACAGTGCCCGGATATTTGATTTATTGTCTGGTGTCTTTACGAATTTCTTTCAACGCACGAAATCTGCTTTAACAATAAACAAACCAAAATTTAGTTCTGCTTACTACTTTAACGAATTCCATTCGTAACGTTAACGAATTCCAGTAATTTTCAACACATTACTCGTGTCGAAATAACACTTTCTATTATAAGTGATAATTTTATCCACAATCGCTATCAGCAATGTATACATTTCACTACGTGCTGGTATACATTTCACCACGGCATAACATTTCTTTTCAAAGCAAAAAAAAAATAAAGGTTGTGAAGCCCACTCGGTGTACTGAAGCAAACGTTCGGTTTCGTATCCCACTGCTGATGTTGTAAGGCCAATTTTTTTTTTTTTTTTTTTTTTTTTAAATTACCTGCGTGAACCGAAACTGCTCAGCACCGAGAAGTCCTCACAACCTGTAATGAAGAATAACTCTAAGTCCCATTAATTTCGAAAAGTTCGCAGCGTGGTGGACATGGCTCAATCAAATACCGAAGTCTACATATCTATACTTTTCAAAATATTAGTTGGCGGAACCAAGACGAGCCACACACACAGTAGCGACTTCTCGCCACTCGAACCGTGACCCGCCTCACGCACACCCAACTGAACCTGTCACTGAGGAGAACGCAGAGCAACAGTTCGTCGAACCAGGGCGGAACACACACACAGCAGCGATTACTCGCCACTCGAACCGTGCTCCGTCCAACACACACGAAACCGCTCTCACTCCCATTCAGCACGTATACTTATTTTTTTCATTAATCTACCCCGTCCACAACGCCGAACCACCTTCACAATATAACCAGCAATAATTAACGAGTAAGCACTAAACAGCATAAAACCGATAATACTCAGCGAGCATGTTCACATGATTCGCAAAGGAGCAACCATTTACACCAAGGCTAAAAAAAACTCAGTGAACATACTCGGACAATTCACACAAAAAAAACACTAAATATTACCAAAATTAATGCGACTCAGTGATCATACTCACAATTCAAACAGCCTCAAATTTCTCTGCCAACCTTCTCGTTTCCGCAACTCACCGACTCACGACTCAAAATATTTTCAAATAATTTTATTTTACTTGTCAAAATGAAAATAAACAATTAACAATTTATGCACTACTATGATTGCCTAAAAAAATACATCACACTATACAGTAAAATCTATTAATCGGGACACATCGAACCACCCGAAAAATCGAACTATAAAAATACCGCGCATACAATATCTTGAAGAAAATTAACTCTGCACTGAAAAAACACATAGCGCCAGACGCCATCTACTAAAGTCCTCCACACCATGTACTATAGTCGTCCACGATATGTACTAAATACCTCCACGCCATGTACTATGGTCGTCCATGGCGTGGAGGGCTGTAAGCATAGCACCTGCTCCTATGTACTTTTCGCCATGTATTATGGCGTGTGGTCCCGAAATCCCGAAATCGACTATGTACATGACGCCACAAGTCTATAAATTATGGCGTCTGGCGCTATGGGTTTTTCAGTGTATAAAAGCATAGCGAACTTATTTGAAAAGTTTTTTTTTTCAAAAATATAAGGCGAAGTGAAAAACCGTGTGGAATCCGCGATATATGTAAGTCCACATAACACTGATTCAATAATCCAAACTAAACCTAATCGCTAAAAGCCGCAAACATGAGGGTTTTTTTCAAACAGATAGTGTAATGACAGTCTCAAAGCATTAATTCACTCAAAGGTCCATCATATGTCACAAAACTTAAAATCTCCTCATTAGAATCCATTAAACAAATTGACTAGCATCAAAGTCAACTCGCCCTATTACCATTGGCTCGTTTTCATTAAAGTCGATTCAAGGCGTGATCAGCGACGAAATTTGAGTAAGTTGAATTTATATATACCTATGTTTTTAATTTAAAATTCATTTTAATTAGCTTATAGTAAAAACAAAACCAATATCGTTGCGGTAAGCACTCATAAATTAAATCTACATTATCATCTTTGACTCTTGCCGTGATAAGCTGTTGTAAATTATATTTAATGGTGACTAACTCATTTTGGAAAAAACTAATTTCACTTGAAAAATTGGTTTTCATAACTATAAATAAAGACTATAAATTTATTCTTCAAAGAAAAATATTCATCACGCTCCACCGTGCAGGCACAAACTCTAAAACTCCATCGCTAACTACTTATCAACAGCCTCCTTTATTTCATAATTCAATTGGATTGTTTCTCGCAACTTTGTATGACTTGATTAATTCCACCGACTTGATCTAGTCAAACACTGCAACCAGCAATCAACATTCGCGCCTCTACAATAAATCTCTTGTCCATTTCCGTTATATTTCTCTTAAACTGGCTTGCGTTCTGACAGCAAAGCAGAATTCTAGTTGAATACAAAGCGAAAAGGGCTAACTCACTCAACTCATTACGCAAATGCTGGTAAACTTCTTTTAAAGCTTATCAACAGGACGTAAATCATGAATTTCAAAAAAATACCTTCTTGAAGAAAATATTAGTAGTACGACTGACATGTATGAAACTATGAGCATGTGCGGAAAATAAAGACCAACCACAATAGTGAAGGACAACGTCAACCGAATCGTAACGTAATGAAGTTGTTGCATATTTACAATCTTATACGTTTGTATGTTTGTACGTACACTTTTGATTCGGTTAGAAATGAAAGCATAATTCATTAATGATTTATGAAATTCAACTAACTTTTATCCGACTCTAATGTTGCTCTTTGATGCAATTAACATGTGAACGCACGCAGACTCAGGCTTGGCGAATTCATTTTTTCATCTTGTCGGCGGGTGTTTTAAATGAACGCGGCTTCTACATTTACATTTCACCGTTCTTTGAAGTTAGAAACAAATAATTCCACAACGATAATGCGTGCGTTCATCAGTTCGTTGACAGATATTTGCGGAATAGATCAAGATTTTTATAAGAATTAATGATTACACAATGTCTTGCACTGATACTCAGTTCAAATAAATTATCTAAACAGGATAAGTCGTAATTCGATGTGATGTTAAACATTTTTCTAGTGCTGACATCAATAACAACAAAAGCATCGGAACGAAAATATCTGCCTGTACTCATTTGTACATTACATACAGAGCACTTGTCTCAAAAGCTATTGAAAAGTAAAGTATCATTGAAATTATTCTCATATCAATATTTTTGTAAAGATTTAAACCTCTGGATGCATTCTAATAATCAGTAAGCAAATACTGATTTTTGCGCTGGCCTCTCCCAACAATCTACAGAACAATACCATCGTATGATATATCATAGCCACTACTAGATAACCTGCTTATTAAAGTCAACCTTGAAATTATTCTCGTCCGAACAACAATAACGACACATAATAGACGGAACGGATGAATTACAATGGTTGAATACCACAATCACACAACGGCGGTACCACACACTTGAGTAATTCCCCTGTATTTATGCCGAGGCGCATGTTTATGATTGACAGCTTAAATACCTTTAATCAAGGAGCGAAAGAAGAGGTCATACTCCATACTCCACGAGAATGTACATATATGAGGCACAGGAGAGGCAGGCGGCTTCGGTTCTACGCCACAAAGAAAGTGTCAATCTTCTTCAACTAGAAAGTGGTAATGACACCGGTTACTTCAGACCGTTGTCAAAAAGAAAGGAAATCGCCGAGAAAATTACTGTAGCAATATTTTCAACGAAGACAAGAAAATCGATGTGTTGAAAGTAGAAATGATTAAAAATAAGCCGAGAAACAACTCTCGCACATTAAAATTGTAAAGCATATACAAATATGTATGTATGTATATCTTTGTTGGATGTACACAATAAAAATGAATAAGATTCTTATAAGAATAAGGCACTTTTTGCTTTGCATATTATATTTAGTCTGATATAATATAACATTACATTCGCCATCTGTTCGCTGAATTATTGAAATGCGCATCGTATTTCCACATATAATACATCAGCGGAAACAATCAAGTCACCAGATAATATGCAGAATCAAGAAATCGCATCATTCAAAATAACGATAACTGTTGGCATTGATGCTCTTCATCACAGAAACTTCTAGTCTTCAGGCGTTCTGTTTAAGAACAAATTTTCGTTATTAACAAGCTTTCGTCCCATTAGACCAAAGAATTCTGTAACATAAAAACCGCTATGAAAGTCTACTACCGTAATATCCGCGGTCTGAACTCTCTTTCTACTTTAACACTCAGGAAACTGAGTGTTAAAGTAGAAAGTACTGTTATGTGGAGATTTCAACCTTCCAACCGTAGAATGAGATGTTGCATTTCCGACAATTATACCTACCAACCGCATATCACTGCTTACCTCTTCTTTCCTCTTATCTCAAATTCGAATATGAAAATCATTGATCTTGTTTCGTCTAATGTTCCTAAGTGCTCTGTCCCATCAAATACAGCCATTTATGCTTATATACCGCTTGACCTCGGCCAACCTACACCTTTCTTGGGCATCTCCGTCAATAGCCGTACGCAAAGGAAAATTAGAAATGTCTCATGTTTCAATTATGATAAAGAAAACTTCTCAACCATGGCCATTGAAATAAAAGGAATTAACTGATTCTCTTTCTTTCATGGTATCGATATGGTCTACAATTTCCCATCGATATGGTCTACGATTTCCCATATAACTGCAATCTACCGCTTGTCTTAAACAAATGATACTGTACAACTATATAGCATTACAACAGTTTCCACCTTACAAGAAGCTCGCGAGCTTTTTACCCCGCTACTCCTTTTCCTTCTTTTCACTACAAATTCTTCCTCTTATCTTTATAATTATCCTTTTACATTATTGTCTTTATGTATAAACCCTACTGAAATAGAATCCTTAATGCATATACTTACTAAAGATATGCAAAAAAAACTAAAAAAACAACCATAGCTGGCAGCCCTATGATTTTTTTCCAACTAGATTTCCGCTAAGTATTGTACACAATAAGTTCAATTTGCCATATGAATTTAATTATGATTCCATGACTGCACTTGAAGCTATAGGGCAAAGAAATCTATTTTCCTGAGTGAATTTTCAAAATTTAAAACACTAAAATTACCATAGCTGGCAACCGAATTTTTCAAATATGGTGACTGAATCAGAATTTACATATATAGGGCTAAAAGCAGTTATTTTTCTTAGTAATTTTTCAAGATGCACCACTGGCACAGAATTACCCATTTTTCAACACTGCTTCTATCAAACCTGGTCCTATTTAAGACCAATACATTATGTAATTTTCAACTGTATCTGATTATTAGGACGGGAGTTCCCGTGAACAGAAGTTTTTGATGCTAAAAATCTAGGTAAATTGGGGAAGGGCTACAAGTCGTGCCCGTTGTAAACTTTCAAATGTTTTACTTTGTCTATGTAGACAAAACATAAGACATATATACCAGTTGCTTTTTTTCTAAAAAGCGACAATTTTTCAGGAGAGTCGATGATTTGAAGGTTTTCACTTTCAGCGCCTGCCCTAGGCTACAAGCTTGCCAACACGCTCATCAAAAACAAAACAAATTTACAACTTAATAGTATCAATATGTCCTGAAAGTTTTATAAAAATTTGATGGCTCTGTCAAAAGTTATGGCAATTTAAAATTTTCGAGTTTTCTCGATCGCTTTTTAGGCACATGGGGTTAAAAAATCCAAAACGTTATCCGATTCACATTAAAAACACGTTCAAAACTTATTTTGCTCACTTTATTTTTGCAAAAATTATTTGTGGACGGAACAATATGTGTATTAAAAATATCACTTAAATAGCCGCCGGCGCCAAAGGATTAAAGATAATTAACATTTGGTGAAACCTAGACCTATTCTGCGTATACGCCAATGTATCCTGAAAGTTTCAGTTTAATTGAATGGCGCGTTCCCGAGAAATTGTCACTAAATTTTTTTTGATTATATATATATATATATATATATATATATATATATATATATATATATATATATATATATATATATATATATTTACATATGTATATATATATATATATATATATATATATATATATATATATATATATATATATATATATATATATATATATATATATATATATATTTACATATATATATATATATATATATATATATATATATATATATATATATATATATATATATATATTTACATATGTGTATATATATATATATATATATATATATATATATATATATATATATATATATATATATATATATATATATATATATATATATATATATATATATATATATATATATATATATATATATATATACTCGTATATATGTATATATACTCGCATATATATGGAAATATGAATTTTAGGCCAAATCGATTTTAATACTAATGTTCTTCGAACATTAGTAAAAATCGCTGGACAATCGATTGTCTTCTTCCACTTTCCGATGGGATACCCTAGATGATGTGCACATACTACCAAGAAAAGCGGAGAATGGCTCCGAAATTTCCTGTTATTTTATGATTTATTTTTTGATCAGAAACATTCGTATTTCTGAAGAAGGATACGAGGATACTAATACCCAATTATAGAAACTATTTATTCTGATTCATACAATCGCATTACTTATTTCACACTAATTAAATTACTTTATCAAACGTTTAATTAGATCACACTTGTGAATGATGAGGCTCGCATTAATCGCATTTAATACATATTTTCTCGGTTTTCCACAACGCCTCCACACGACCCGACCTACACGCGGCCACCGCCAAGTTCGGACCCGCAAGTAGAGCTATCGCCGCATTCTCGAAAACAACAAAAACGAACGGTCTCTTACAGAGCGCATCGAAATTTAGTGTCCAGAAATTTCGAATCAAATAGGTAATAAAAAAAAATTGGCAGTCCTTGGGGACTGACCGGTTGAAGTTATACTTCTTTGGCTTTAATTGTGAAGAAATTATTTATTAATTTTCCAAACCCATCTTATATTTCGTAATGAAATTCCATTATCAAATTAAGATTTTATAATAACTTTCCAATTTATTAAAAGATTACCCTAAAATAATAAATTCAAACCGGTTTTTCAAATTTTGAAATATTCAGATACAATAATGCAAGCCTACTAACAATAATTTTGCAATAATTTGAGATATAGATATCTGCACTATTGGAACCCAAAGATTACCCTAAAATAACAAATTGAAACCAGTTTTGCAAAATTTTTAGCCTATTGACACGATGACAGAAACCTAATTATAATATTGCAACAGGTATATTCACTATACCTATGTATGAACATTGTAAATCAGCGTAACACAGCATCATTGTAGGTAAACGTGTAAAGGCAGAATTACAACGCGAGCAGACAGCAGTCCAAAGTTGTAAACATACTTGTAAATGCAGTGTAAATCTTCGCACAAATGTTAATAATCTTTTTTATTAAATTTTTTTCGGACAAATGTTGATAATCTTTGTTTTATGAAATTTATTTTTAGGTCAAAATAGTGAACCAGACACTACAAGAGACATTAACAATTTTTTTTAAATTCTTTTATTACGTAGTTATGCCATTACTCTGAAGAACGTAAACACGTGCTTTTCAAATATAATAAATGGTTAAATATTAAATAGGTAAAAAATACTCACTTTTTTGTGCTGTTTTATTTTATATTACACAAATATTATACTATATAAGACGCAAGAGCATACACCATAAACACCAGTTTTGTGCCGGGTACTGAATATCAACAGCTATATACTAGGTATATCACACTGTATGTGAGAGAAACACACGTATGTGTGAGAAACAAACCTGAATAAACAGAGCGAGTGAATCAACCCACACCTTCTTTCTCTTTCTTAAGCAATGCAATATATAATATATAAGAGCGTTTCACAAACTTCTGACGGATCTAAGTGATTCTATCCCAAGCCTAGTCGCCCCTCTTCTCTCTCCGTCTTCTTTCTCTTTCAAAGCGTTTCAAAAAAAAAATCTGACGGATCAGACCGATTTTCACCCATGATTTTTAATACCTACCCAACGAGCCAAAAGAAGTATAACTTCAAAAATACTCAATAAAAAATATAGTTGGCGCGTAGCACTATGCAGCGTACGCAGCATACGTGGTCGCACACGCTGGACACATTGTACCTATGAACTGTAGCTCCCAATATCAAAATCAACGTAACACATCTTCCGACGTAACATAACCCAGCATTTATGGTCACATACGCTCTGTACATAGTACCCTGAGCTATAAAATTTAGCTAAAAGGCTATGCACTGTTGTGATACAATTTTCTTTTTTACAATAAAAAGTGAAAATTCAAAGTATTAAACTTATATTTGCACACTCTGCACTCAGCAGAAATCATTCGAATAAACTAAACTAATGAAACTTATATTAACTAATTGAAAGAACGATGTGAAATAGGCGAACTGGATAATCTGGCGAATAAGCGAAATATTTCAAACGAAAAATATATAGCTTTCAAACGAATGGAAAAATCAGCTGAACCAAATAACAAATAAATCGCAATTTTCAATTTTATATCGTAGAAAATTTCGTTACATTCCAACAGTTTCATTAAAGTACTATAAACTTAAGGTCTGTTCGGGTTCTTTCAGTCACTGAATTTTCCTGAATTTTCCTGAATCATGTGATGGGGGAAATTCATGAAATGTACGAAAATGCTCTCATTGTATTTCCAAAAGTGTCAGTTGTCGGCTTTTGGAAGAACAATAGTGATTATAAAGTCATCTTAAGCGATGATAAATTATCGCCACAAAAATATTCGACCTTCATAACAACATTTACGCAAAAAATATGTTGCTTGCCGCGCACATTTGAAAATATTTACTCACGCCACACCGTTTGACACTTTTCAGTATTTTTCAGTAGCTCAGACCCTACTGAAATTTCATCGTATTTACTTAAAGAGCGAAAATTTTCAGTTTTCAGTAAAACGGAGTACAAAAACGGCTTCATTGCAATTAATTGCGATTAATTGCAATTAATGGTAGTACGCGATCAGACCTTTAGTCGAAGTTTCAGAGTAGAATACACCATTAATGCCCAACATATCAGCTGAGTTGAATTTCGTTGAATCCACTGATGTCATCGAGACGTCAATCCAGTAAGTAAAAACCACAGCGTAAGAAGTTAGTTCCTAGGCAGCGTGCCAACTCCTTTCATTTTCCCAAAAAACCACTTTCACCTTGAAATCGCGCCTCCATTTACGAGAGAGTGTGTTGGTATTTTTTGTGAGAGTAAGTCGTATGTGATCAAAGAAAAATCTAGCCTGAGTATGTAGTTGTCGAATCATATCTTGCATCTCTTTCCGTTCCATGCGATTTCTTCCAACTTTCCAGTCTGATCAACAACACAATCGCAGGTTAGATTACTGGAATTTTGGTCCGCATGCATATACGGAATTGGTACGCTGATTAGGAACTAACTTCTTACGCTGTGGTAAAAACCATGAAGATAATTGACAATGTAGTGGCTCTTCACATTTGAAATGTATTACAGGGGATGAAACCATGAGCACAGCGTAATAACAACCAGCGTACCAACTTATTCCATTTTCCCAAAAAAAACACTTTGACCTTGAAATTGCGCCTCCATTTACGCAATGCATTATCTGTCAAAGCAGCCTGAGATTATGTTCGTATATTTTGCGAGAGTGGGCCGTATGTGAGCAGTGAAAAATCTAGCTTGAGTATGTAGTTGCCGAATTGTATCTTGCATCTCTTTCTGTTCCATGCGATTTCTTCCAACTTTGAAGGCTGACCAACAATACAATCTCAGGTTAGATCATTGGATTTTTGGGCCGTATACATATACGGAGTTGGTACGCTGGGTAGGAACTAACTTCTTACGCTGTGCCATGAGGTAAGGTGAATGCGATGTTTTGTCTCCCTATTGCCGGTGTTTTGTTTCCGTCATGCACGTTTGTCTCATTTGGAGCAAAATGTCACATTATCACCATGTGGAGAACTGATTGTCAAGTTGGTAGACGAGGTGTTTAGCGCAAATCGCAGGGGCAGATGCAAAGCAGAGGTTTCACTCTAGGACACTCCATTATTTTACCTCCATTGTAAAAACATAATCATCTGACAAGTTTAATTTCATTTATTTATTTTTCAGCTATCTTCAAACATGCACTATGGGCTTTTTTGTTATGTACATAGTCGCAAATCCTATGTAACATAGCCCCAACTACTTTTTTATCAGGAAATGTCACGAAAGTGTTTTCGTATTTTTCATGAATGTCCCCACCATATAATTAAAGAACTTTCAAAGCCTGAAATCTACTGAGCCACACGGGATGTGAAAATTTGACACTCTATTACATCATTCTACCAAATATGAAAAACATCTTTTGATAAGGATATTAAAATTAACAGTGAAAAATTCCCTATCTGCAAGACACGCTGTGTATACATGCCGGCAAAAAATTTCATGTAAATTCCATAAACACAGAGGCGCTTAGTGTAAAATTATTTGTAATAACGCATAGCAAGCAGTGATTACTAAACTAAAAACACAAATCATTATATAACTCCACAATTAATAAAATGCAGATAGGGCGTTTATGCTACTTAGGGAGGTAAGCTCCGAATACAACCAAAACATTTAACTTACATTTCTTTGTCATAAGTATATAATCATACCATGTTCTTGTACTTGTCTATGTAGCTAGAATGATGATCGAATGTCGATTCTATATAAAATGCAGCCCAGCAACCTTGTATTCAAAATGTTTGTCCAAATGGGTTATGCTAACAAAAAATGTATCTATTGATAAAAGATCAATGTTTAGCTTAAGCAGCATAATCTTTTTAATTTTTTTAATTGAAATATTAACTAATAACCGTAACTCCGACTGATCTACCAACAGCAGAGTGCATTTTGCATCAATCGATTTAGTTGTATAATAAAAGTCTAAATAGAGTAGAAAAAATAGTAATATCTTCACTCTCAAGCTCGCCCTAATAAGCATAAAAAAATCTTAAGTTTGGCAAAACAGTAAAAACATGCACAACTTGTTTGCATTATTGATTAATCTGATCATCTACCTTTACTATGTGGTAACGATTCCCATATCAGCATCCCTACTTAAAATTGACTTTTTCCCATTTCGCGATGATCTCGACTCCCGATCCGCAACTAAGCCAAACAGAAGAAAAGGTCAGTGGTATGCCCTGTAATTAATTTCATTCATTCGAAGCACCTAACGAATGCACTTTAGTATGTCCCCATCTTCTTGCACCATCTAAAATTGCTCATTAACATTTTACCATGCTATCAGCTGTGAAAATCATCCACACATTGCGACCGACTGTGACTGCAACTGCGAGACTGCCACTATGGGCACTCTGTGCATTTTTCACTTGACTCCGTTCCATTTACGATTGACTTGGAAGCCAGTGATTTTTCAGATTCAGAATCAATTCTGAATGCAGGCTGCTCTGCATCCAGAGGTGTTAAAAGTAGGTAGGCAAAGTGCCATGACACCACCTCGGCAAGTGCAAATGGAGCAACAAGTGTTGGCAGCGACTCTTGATCTTGGGGTCTTGAGATTTCTCGCATCCGCTGGTGCCACCGAACGTAGGTACATATTCGTACACACGTTGTCCGGCCAGAGATTTATGTCAAACATTAAAATCATTTAACCTGCAAATCTTGTTAGCCGCGATAAACGCGAAACATGTGCCCGAATGTAAGCAGAGAAGATACTTAATTGGCTACTGGAAATCAGAAGTGGTTGCTTCTCGGAGTCTGGAGTGAGATGAATGTCAATATTTAGCTGTTCTTTGTATCTACTTCGCGTTACTTTTGCGAATGTTAAACAGAGCTAATATTTCAACGGAAGGGTGCAACTTAGCATTGTGGCAAAAAGAACAATTTTCATCAAGCGTAATGCACATAAAAAAATTACTAAAAAAGTATGCAACATACTAGGACTACTTGCAGAACAGAAGCAGTATTGTGTTTGCGGGGCAATTTGAATACTGCTGTCGTAGTGACTTAATTTATTTTATAAATTTACATTAAATCTGTAAATATAAATTGCATTCAAAAAATTGCTCTTGTTTTTTTATATTTTCAATATTTTCAATGGTACCTATTTGCCTTATGCAAAATGTTTTGGTTTTTCAAATATATTTAGTGGCATATCTATTGGATACTATTATCATTAGTCAGTTTTTCTGCCGGCGCGAAATGACTTTTCCGAGATTTGATCACCGGCCAGATGGATTTTCGTTTGATTTCGTCATTTCCATGCGATGAAACCACAATTCAATGTCGATTGATGATGAAAGCTGGTCGCTTGTGAGTGAGGTTTAACAGCAGGTTTAATTTTGAAAAAGCGTTTCAACGAATGTAGAACAGAGCAAATTGAGGGTTACGAAAATACGTCCAACATCAAAGCAGCAAGTATGCATCGAAGAAATTTATGCTGTTTTTGTAAAATTATCTAAGTGTGAAAATATTTTTTTTAGTGCCGATGCTATATAAGTGTCACGATGCTTTCAAGAAATCCTTAGGAGAAGGGGGTAATGGGTCTCATGGGTCATTACGATTGGTCGTTCAATCGTAGCCACTGTGGCTCGTAACGACGCGTTATTGTGTTGTTTATCAGCCAGCACTGAAACAGGCTTGTGAGTCCACGCGTTTTCGCCGTAGTGCCAAAAACTAGGTTTTTGTCAAGTTTGTTGTGATTTTCGTGTTATAGGTCGCATGTGTTTTGTACCTCCACATTATTATTCTAGAACTGACTGAAAGTTATTTTTGTTTATCAATGATTACACCAGTAAGTAAGAACATGTTAGTTTTCTTTATTATTTAAGGCACGCCACTTTATTCAAATGAACATGGGAGGGCAAGATCGGGTGTGGGATACCCCATCTTGCCCCTTGAGAAAATTATGACTTCTTTATGATACTTAATGATCTTTTGAACTTCATTTTAATTTTATCATGTTTTAGGATGGTGAAAAATTGTGAAAGAAAGACGAAGAGGGAAAATTGGAGTGTACAAAGTATGAAAAATGCAGCATATGTTATAATTGAAGGGAAAAGGGGTATAATTTAGCGTTGAAAACATCTTTTGTGCTACAAACGACCCTCGAAAGAAAAGTGAAAGAAGCTCGTCTAGCCTTAGAAGATCCTGCTGCTCCTGAAACTTCTGTAAAAATTCCTTTAGGCCCAAAAAAAAAAACGAATATTCTCTGATCACGAAGAGAAAGAACTTGGCAATTTTATAATGGACATGGAGAGGCGTGTTAATGGACTCACGACAAATTATTTAACGGTTTTGACATATAGTCTGGCTGTAAAAAAAAACGGAAGAAACAACCCTTTAACTCTGAAAAAGAAGAAGCTGGCAAAGATTGGGTTCAGGAGTTTCTAAGCAGTCATCAAGAATTGTCTATACTAGAACTAGAAAGCACAGCTGCGCGTGCTGCTTGATTTACGATGAACACAAACTTTCGCCGGAAAGAATTTATAATTGTGATGAAACGGGAGTTTCAGTGGTGCCTAAAACAAAGTAAAAAATAATTGCACGAAAAGGCAGACCATAACCTCGGCGGAGAGAGGTACTACAATAACTATAGAAATATATTTTAGTGCCAGTGGCCAATACATGCCTCCAATGATGGTGTTCCCAAGAAAGAGAATGGACTCACAGCTAATGCTGAATGCTGTTCATGGAGCTTGGGGTGCTTGCAGCGATTCTGACTGGATGATAGCTGAATTATTCCTTGGCTGGTTTAAAAAGTTTGTTGAATTTAGTGGAGCAACAGTTTTTCGACCCATGCTATTGTTGTAAGATGGCCACAGCACCCACACACAAAACTTTGCCGTCATTAATGAAGCTCGTTCCAATGGGGCTATCATATTATGCTTCCCCCCACATACGACTCATCGACTTCAAGCTGCCGACGTAGCATACATAAGCCTTTTGAGCACATACTACGACCAACAAATCACAGCCTGGCTTTGTAGCAGAGGCGAGTAGCAGACATTTTTGGTAAAGCCTATATTGAAGCTTCTACAATCGCACCGGTGGTAAATGGCTTCGAAAAATGAGGCATTTGAGCATGCGATCGGAAATTTTTCGGAAATTGATTTTACTCCATCATTGATGACAGATATTCCACATACAGAGAGATTATCCATCACTTAAGCATTGCTATAACGACAACGGAGCCACAGCTCCAAGTAGACCATTCGCATCAACTGATGCTTCAGTTGTCCTTGAGACGATAACCGCTGCAACAATACCTGCAAAGAAGAACTAAGAACTAAAATTTCAGCAAAGTGAATATAAATTTACATAGCCTATTATCGTCATAATACCGAAATTATCGCTCACACCTACGAATTTTCCTCCATACATTATTGTGTCAGGTGATACATTTTATCACAATCCGGAAGTAAACTACGTTTGTCGCGCCAGAAGTATGTAACTAGTTACATACTTCTGGCGCTAGTTACTAGTCACTAGTTACGTTACTAGAGAGAGTAACGATTAAAAATATATAATTTAAAGCTCCCTTTACAAGCTATGTAATGAATTTGACACCAAGCTCTTTATAACAAAGTTCTCTTCGCCTTGCAAACGAAATACTTAAAGAGCTTCAGTTTCGTTTTACTCATTGACGAGTTATTATATTTTAGCGCTGGTAAGTCGTTCAATCTGCCTTCCCATTTTGTGTCTTGCAAACAAACCAAGAAGTCTTCCGATATATTTCTGCTGCAATAGCCATGTTATCTTTGACACAAAAATTGTGAAGAACATGGAAAATAATACTGGCTCGTGATTTCTCTAAGCTATTAGATTATATGAGTATGTATTCATTAGTTGTTTAAAACTCATGGTTTGTCGCCGCTTCGTGACAACCCGCGATAGCTCTTCCTGTCCTTTGTGATGATTTCCTTATTTCGTCCTTTGTTACGATTTCAGTAAACACTTTATTTGCTTTTGAGCTTACTTTCATTATTTCAAGTACAACTTACTATTCGAACCTAATACTAAACAAATTTGGTACCACTAAGCTGCCGCTCGTGAGAATCCAAAAAAAAACGGCAGTAGTAGTACCCTTCAAATTATGAGTATGCGAAATGCCGGTGCTCGTCCTTTTCTCATTTGTCGACATTTCTTCCTCTTGATAAGCTCGATTACTCTAAGAGGGCACAAGGTTGTTACAGGTCTTCGTAGTACGCCACTTTGCGTTCAAAAGTCCATCACTCTAACAATCCCATCTTTTCTGGGGAAGACATTTTCCACTACTTCTTTTTGCCAGTTATTCCTTGGGATTTGGTTATTTGTGATGATTACAATATTTTTGACATTTACAGGAACGGTCGCCCGCAGCCATTTTTCCCGTCGAATTAGCGTTGGGAGATATCCGTTCACACATCGTTTCCAAATTTGATCAGCTTTTATCTGATTATACCTCCAATGCTTTCGCAGGTACACATCAGCGCGTTGGTAGTTCCCCAGAATATATGGTCCTTAGGACGTTTGGTTTCGTATAAAGTCATTCGGTGTTAAGGGGTTACCCCCACTTGTAACTTTGAAGTTTTTCGTTTTTTTTTTGTTGCATTTTTTTAAAGTATAACTATCTGAGAATACGTCCTTCAAATTTCAAGTCGATCCGAACATAATTGACCGAGATATGAACGTTGAAAGAGAACAAACTGTTACTAAAACAACCGTTACTTATACTTATAAACGCGTTTTTCTCGAAATGACATCTTTGAAGTCGGTGACCAAAATTACTCGAAAACTACTGAACCGATCTTTTTGAAACTTAGCAGGCTTATTTAATACATAAAAATGTAGTGTTTGATCGTTCGATTTTTTTTTAAAATAAAAAATGGCCGTTTTATAGCCAAAAGACGACCATTTTTTTAAGTGAAAATCTAAATATTGACTTTGACATTCCGCCATTTTGTGAAAAATAGATATTGTTTTAAATCCTTCGATCAAACACTAGTTTATACTGTTATTTAACTAAGACCGTCGCTATTTTTTGTTTCAGATGATCCAGTTCGACACAATTTTGGTCACCGCAAAAGGTGAAAATTAAAATTCCATTGTTTTGACGGCCATTTGTAATTAAATCATGTAATATTTTTCAATAAAAAAAATACTGAAAGGTGTTCAAAGTATGTACTTTAAGAAAATATAACAGTCGTTTAAAAACATTTCGTAGTTTTGTCAAAAAAAATTCATGAAAATGACCTATTTTATTGCGCTACAAGTGGGGGTAACCCCTTAAAGCTGACGGGTCTTCTGGATCTGAAGATTCATATGTGATAGGTCTCCTGTTTACTATATTCTCTACTTCTGTGAAAAGCGTTTAAAGAGTGTATATCTTAGGTGCTTCCCTTATCAAAAGGGCTTGCAAACTTTTCTTCATCAGGCCCACTAGTCGCTCCCACGCACCACCCTTGTGTGGCGCACCTGATGGCGTGCAATTCCATTTAATTCCACGGATTGAAAGCAATTCGGTCAGTTTAATTGGATTCATTTCTTGCATTGACTTAACCAGCTTTTTATCGGTTTCTCGAAAATTATGCCATTGTCCGAATAGATTTCTTCCGGTTTCCCTGACGGTTGATAAATGACATTAACAGGTGGATTGGTCGAGTTGAACTAGTGATTTTTGAATCGTTTTGCGGCGGCGGAGTGATAAGCAAATTGTCCACCCCACCGTCAGATTCAATGCGTTCTGTCTTCTCTTTCGATGACTATGTACTGCCACCGACCGATGACCGCTTTCGCCCAGACGACAACTTTTTCGTTTTCGAAACGCTATTGCCATCTGGATTCTCAGACGATTCTTTCGGCGAAGCCTCGTATTCCGCCACTTCATTGATAGCTTCTTCCGGTTGGTTCTTTATGGTTTTCGAAACTTGAATATTATCTATGTCGCGTGTTTTGTCTTTTAATGTCGTTCTACGTTCTGTAGTCACCGAAACGTCAGCTTTCTTCGGTTTGTCTGGATCTTTTGGAGGCTTTGCATCGATTTCATTCGACGAGTTATCCTGTGAAAATTTGCAGCTTTCTGTGAAGCCTGACAAGCTCACGGAAGCAATCCCAGCTCCTTGGGTCACACAATCTTATCCATTATGAGCGCTTTGCTGAACTGTTCCGCTGCTATTGATTCTCGATATGCTTGCTCCGTTAGTGCCGCCACTGAAGCCCGACTACTAAATGCCAAATCGAATGTGCACTCTTCCTCCGTTCTTGAAGCCCATAACTATCATTTTCCCCGTTGTTTAGCTTCTCCCGACGATACTCCTCATGCTCTTTTTTCAACTTTTTCATTTGCCCCGTTAGCCCCTTGATGCGATTTTTTAGTTCGTTGATGCGTTTATCTTTGCTCGAAGCGCTCGGTAGGTCATCGTCATCAACCACTCCCATTTCATCGTTCACTGATCCGTCGGTTACTTGTGCCATGTTTTTCCCGCAGCTTTACACCAAGTCGCAGTAGAACTTAGTAACAGTATTTTTACTAATGTTCTTCGAACATTAAAATCGATTCGGCAAAAAATTCATGTTTCCATATATATATATATATATATATATATATATATATATATATATATATATATATATATATATATATATATATATATATATATATATATATATATATATATATATATATATATATATATATATATATATATATATATATATATATATATATATATATATATATATCATCAAAAAATTTCAGTGAGATAATCTCGGGAACGCGCCATCCGATTGAGCTGAAACTTTCAGGATACATTGGTGTATATGCAGAATAGGTCCACGTCTCACTAAATGTCAATTTTTGTCGTCTCACTAAATGTCAATTTCGTAATGATTGAATAGCTCCGTCAAAAGTTATCGCAATTTAAAAAATTTTAAATTGCGATAACTTTTGACGGAGCTATTCAATCATTACGAAATTTTCAGGACATATTGGTATTATTTAGTTGTAGATTTGTCTAGCTTTTAATGAGCGTGCTGGCAACTCTGTAGCAAATGCAGGCACTGAAAGTGAAAACCTCCAAATCATCGTCTCCCTCCGTTTCTTCAAAACAAAGCCATTTATATGTAAATTTTGTGCTTTAATTACATAACCAAAAAATAAAAAAAGTTATGGTATTACGAGCACGCCTGGTAACCCTTGCCCAATTTACCTATATTTTTAGCATCAAAAACTTCTGTTCACGGAAACTCACGATCCGGTAAGCAAAATTAATTGAAATTTACAGAATGTATTGGTCTTAAATAGGACCAGGTCTGATAGAAGTAATTTTGAAATGCGGGTGATTCTGTGCCAGTGGTGCCATCTTGAAAAATCACTAAAAAAAGATAACTGCTTTTAGCCCTATAAATTCTGATTGAATCGTTCGATTTTGACAAAACTCACACAGTACCTGGACTTTAAACCACGTTTGGTAGAAATTTGGTTGAAAAATTCGGTTAGAGCTGCTGGCTATGATAATTTTGGTGTCTTAAATTTGGAAAAATGAAAATTTGGAAGTGAAAACATTCAAACCATCGAATATCCTAAAAAATGTCAGTTTCTTACAATAAAACCAATCTGTATTCAAATCTTATACTTTATCTACACGTTCAAAGTAAAACTTTGGAAATTTCATGTCGGACAAGAACGGTAACTCTTTCCCAGTTAACCTATATTTCTAGCATCAAAAACTGCTGTTCACGGGAACTCACGAACCAATAATCAAATACAACTGAAATTTACAGAATGCATTGGACTTAAGTGGCACCAGGTCTGATAGAAGCGATTTAGAATTGTGGGCAACTCTGTGCCAGTGGTGCCATCTTGAAAAATTATAAAGAAAAAAAACTGCTTTTTCCCTTTTCATGATATTAACACAATAGCTGAACCTTACTCTAAACTCTGTTTGATAGAAATTTGGTTGAAAAATTCGATTGGTGCTGCCAACTATGGTAATTTTTGTGTCTTTGGTTTTGAAAATTCGCTCAGGAAAAAAAAACTTTTTGCCCTATAACTTCCAATGCAGTCACGAAATCAATACGAATTTCATATTATTAATGGAACCTATTATAGACATTATTCAGGCCAAATTTTGTTGAAAAGCCACGATAGGGCTGCCAGCTATTGTTGGTTTTGTGTTTAATTGCAATATCTTTACTAAGCGGTTTTATCGTAGAATTTTCAAATGGTAATGATATTGTAGTGACAATAAACAGGAAATATTAAGTTTTCGATTATTTGAAAAAACTTGCTGCAGGTAACCCTAAAATTCTTTATACTCCTATAACTTCGAATGTAATATAACAACGTGAAGCAGATGTAATATATTATTGGCTTTGATACTGGCAAAAGGTTGCCAGCCCGAGTCGGTTGTGCTACTTATGCATCAATAAATGCTTACAGTTAGTATACATACCGGCAGTGGCGTGCATAAACAATTTGCACCGGGTAGGCAGTCACATACTCTTAGAAGTAAACATAACAGTCAAACGAAAATTAGAATTTAATTCAAAATATTTTTTTATTGAAAATGTTTTTTTAAATTTTAAATATTTGTATTTATGTTATTCTTAGTTATTCTTAGTCTAACTTAAAGTTCAATTAACAAAGAAAATTTAACTATTTTTGCCTGCTGCTTCTTTTGGTGTTCTTTTTTTATATTTTTCCGGCCAAAGTTTATTTATTATGCACTAATGGTATTACTTAGCCTGTACCGCAGCTGCACCGATTTTCCATGTATTTTATTTTCTTGCCCGATATTTACATTTCGAGGATAATCTGCTGTCTGCTTCAGTGTCTATCGGTCTTTGAGAAATCTACATATTCAGTGTCATTCCACATATTTTTTGTGCTGGCGAATATAATACACGGTAAACAAAAAGAAACGGTTAGTGTGTTTGCAGGCATTCAGTCAAGTAAATTTATCATCATACTTGTGATTAAACTGATGAATAGCATTCCTCTTTTTTAGTTAAATCTAACTCTGGTGTCATTTGGCCTGCTGAGACAATTCGATATTTGTTTCCGAATGAAAGGATTAAGAGCCTGAATTCCATCAACTTTGATGCGCATACGCTTTCACACAAACGACACACTGATGCTGAAAACTCTGAGTTTTAGTACACTTCATTTATTTGTTGATTTAATTATCTCAATGTATAATAACTTTTATTATATTATAACCGTTGTCACGCAGTGCAAATACGCTCTACTCAAGAACTACTGAGACAGCAATGTTACTCAAAACTTTAAAGGTATGGCTGTCATTTTAAAAAATTGGCAAACATTGCCCAAATATTGGTACTTAAAGTAGAATTTTCCTATCGAAATTCTAAATCTCGAGAAAAAATGGGCGACTTTTTTATTTATAATCAAGGAAACTATAATTTTTAAAATTTATTATCTGAGACTATGTACAAAAATAATACTAACACTT
The DNA here is from genome assembly GCA_947369275.1 of Nemotelus nigrinus. Classification (NCBI taxonomy): domain Eukaryota; kingdom Metazoa; phylum Arthropoda; class Insecta; order Diptera; family Stratiomyidae; genus Nemotelus; species Nemotelus nigrinus. Next base: position 71,048,492 of record OX376372.1, read on the forward strand.
GACTAATATACAAAGCTAACACTTACATTTTATATCAAAAATAGATTTATATTATACAAGTATTTCTGCTGGCAACTCCCTCACATAATGAAAACTTTGTCTGTGCAGTGTGGCTGTTCACTTGTCAGCACCGTCGTGCACTTGTGCTGCATAGCTGCAAATTACTTCTCTTTGCACAGCGAGCGTTGATGTCATGCAGCGATGGTATCATTTCTCCTGAAATTCATGAAGGCAGGCATGCCTTTGGCTCATATAAAATAGTACTACATCTTACACATACTGTTGTAGCTGAGAGCAGTTGCGCGTAGTGTATCGATACGAAATTCATGTGAAGGTGTGCGTAAGGTAAAGGCAGTGAGGCTGCATGCCTTTCAACACTCATATTTGGGTATTTTTTGTTTTTATTTTGCTGGACTATGCTTGCGAAATCGAAAATGAGGAAATTAGAGCATGAAATATAGGTAGTTGCCAGATACACGTAATTATTTTCAATTCATTTTTCAATTTTGAACCAAAATTCTAGAATTGGATTGTAGATAGATATATTAGTAAAATAAATATATCGAAACAGAAAAGCAAAACAGCAGGGTAGGCAGTGCTTTTGTGCCTATATGAAGTGCACGCCCCTGCATACCGGAAACATTTACAATGAAAATAAATAACCAATGTTTCAATTCCCAAAGTTCTGCAAATGTTTCGGATCGCAGCCCCAAACACCAACTTCAGTTACAGTGCTGCAGGCACTGAGCATTTTCTTTATTGATGTTTTATGAGATGCTGCTTTGAAAATTTTTGTGAAACAAGCAACTGAGAGCGAATATAATTAACAAGTGTTGCTCTCATAAACTTTGAAATTCATGCCACTGGTAATATCTGAAACCTTTCCACCATATGAGTTATAAAACCAAAGTAAAACCTGGCGTTTGAATTAGTTTGGCTGTAATAAGCAGCTAGTGTGGTAGAATATGCACTCAAAATCTGCACGATTCTCCTACTGTTCTTCGAACATTAGTGTTTCTAGCGGTTCAGGTGCGCTAGAGTTTTTTTTAAATCGATTTATTTTTTGTTTGAAGTTGTTTTCGTGGCATTCTCCTTAATCGTCATTCGGTCGTTTTGAACCATATGTGCATTCAACCCTTGTGTGCGTAAGTATGGATGTAGCTAGTAGATACACTTAGATATCCTAGATTACTGCTCTTGGGATTTAATATGAGTAAAATAAACCTTTCTTTTTCTTGTCTTTTTTTCCTCTTTCCCGTCCACAGTTTGATGTTTATTTTATTTATTTATTAGGCGACACAATTCCTCCACAATGTTTTATTTCCACAAAAGGAATCCGACATTCAGAATGATAAAAGCGTTTCAATTGTACTGGGAGTAGCCGCACAGTTATCTATCCCCAATGTCAAATATTCTTGTACAACACAACCCGAATTAAGAACTACACAACAAAATTTGTGACTGAGCGCCTGGAATGATTTCCACCAAATCGTCTTGATCGGAATCACACTATGAATTTCAATACAATTGTTGCAAGATTCGGTTACTAATTTCATGATAGCCGCCGAACTCAGAGATGTCAATATTTATTTCAACAGGGGCACCAAACGCTAGGTTAGATTCTGTGCGTCACGTTCGAAATTACTTCAAATACCGATCTGCACACTGCTTTGGTAAATTATACCAAGAAGACCTGTTTATAACGGAATCACTGTGTGTATGATTGCACAAGCCAAGCGAATGACAAAACCTACGTTAAATACAAAACAAGCCTTTATTTCATTAATACTTCACTTCTACTACTCACTATGGTTATCCATTAAACATTACTTGAAATATATATATATGCCAAAATGACAACTTGTTGCCTCGTTTCACATCACCATTGATTTCAATTCTAAACCTTACTTAGAAAAAACGCCGAAAATTGTCCAGAGCGTGTTGCCCGATCCTCACATGGTTGTTCGAAACAGTTGTTCATAAGTATCCCTGGTTCTCAATCTCAAACAATAAATATCACTGGTTCTCAATCTCAAACACACTGTATTGTACTGTCTTCGATTTCACGTGAAATTTTCATACGAAATTTTACGTGAAATTCGTTTCGGCGAAAATTTAGCTTGAAAATAAGCACGAGTTGCTCTCACTTCTTAGCGTGAAAAGTTGCTTCTTTCCGTCAAAAGTTGCTTTCGGCACATGTCTCCAATCATTTTACACCAATTTAGTCCTTGCAGTTCATTCTTTCGAGCTAAAAAGTGTCATTTGGTGTTTGAATTTGAAAATTGAATTCTGCAAATGTCTTTTCAATAACAAAATCGATCGAAAATTGAAATTCTTGACGTTTTATCCGTCAGAAATGAGCAGTATTTTGTCTCTGGTTTTTTCATTGTCAAAGTTTTCGCTCGAGAGAATGACTAGATAATGGAGACATGACAAAATTTTACTTCACGATTATTTCATTACCAGCCTTTAAATTCGATGCCGGTAGGAATACCTCAATTCCATAACAAATAAACAATTTCAGCCCTACAACATTTATTGTGCTTGTGTATTGACGCACAGCATCCAGTGACTGACATGCCGTGTTGAACGCGCAATGCAAATGTTGTTTTGCCATGCGGCATCCCGTTTGTTTTTACATTTATGATGAAACGATTTCGAGCAACACATTGTACTCATTTATGCAATTGTATTTCACTCCAGAAATGTATTGCACTGATTTTAGGTAATTAACAGATATTCATTAAGATCACACTCTCACAATTTGTGCCGTCGAATATTCTGGGTAGCAACGAATTTGCACTGGCACTTGCTTATGCTATCACGAGGCCAATAAAAAGAGGTAAATACAAAATGGGATCTGTTATTTTTGCGCAATATTGCTTTCACGGTTGTCCACAGCTGCTGACGACAATAAATATCTCAAAAACTAATTCAAACAAGCTAAAGGATCCAAGCCGATCTCCACCCAGAGTTCGACCGTCTCCGGCCACGTTTTTAGATCGACTCCTAGAGTACAGCAAGTCTTATACTCTCGGAACACAAGAGCGAATGGTACTTTCTTGCTTCCGATGCTCACTTTACAGTACGCATCAAAATTTGGCGTCCAGAAATTTCGACTGAAATTTCTGAACGCTACAAAATGGGTAAGAGGAGGGAACGGATAAGAAAAGAGACGTGTAAGTGCAAGAAAAGAAAACAAAAGAGAGGACAGTGGGTAGATAGTGCTCTTGGACGTACGGTCTACGCATTACCGTAGAAATACATTATCTGAGAACTCAGACCTGCAGTACTTACAAAGAGCTAAATTCATCAAAATTCGTGCCTTAGCATTGCTGATTTTTATGGGCATGGGCAGAGAAGTTCGAACCTTCTATTTTTACCTGTTACATGACACCTGGCAGGCAGAGTCAGTTTTGGATATCATGAGTATAGGATTTGATAAAATTTTGTGTAACCCAGGAATGGATAACATGATAAGGATAGTGATAATGATATTGTCTTATATGTTGGGTTTTATTGGTTTTGTTCTGCGGCTGCTTATTCGTATGATCAGTCATTCAGTCATTTAATCGACGTCAACATCTACTATTAGATGAACCACAGTAGTGCCGACCAAACAGCTAAACCGCACTCCAGGTCTAACTTAATAGTTCTCCGAAGACGTCTTATTACTGCTGGCTGCCACCTGGGGACGCGTCCATTAGCAGACCACAAAACTGTCTCGGACAAAACTGTCTTTGACAAAACTGACCTGGAAAAGTGTAGCTGAGTTACTAAACTTCATATAAAATACTAGGTGCGTTTTTTGCACACCCGAGCAGATCAAATTTTGGTAAGTATATTGAATGCAACAACAAACAACAATTTTGTTGTTACATTCAATATAATTAACAAAATTTGATCTGCTCGGATGTGCAAAAAAACGCACCTACTATTGAATATAACTGATTTGCTTAAACTTCGTATTCATGGATGCCAACAAATCATGTGCTCCCACCTAAAATAATTGAATAGTATTTAATATTTTGCGTGTCGACTTGATAATTTTAAATTTCAATTACCTGTGCAACTAATGATATCAACAAAACTCCCCTTGTTATAATTTTACAATTACGGAGATTCAATTCGTAGTGAATAGTTGTTCTTCATTCTATTAGTTTTTCATTTTCTCTCGTAGTTGTTTTTCATTCTCTGAACACTGTACGTTGCGTTATTTAAATTAGTTTTTATGTTCCCATAAAAATAAGGAGCACTTACTGAAAATTTGTACTTGGTTCGCTGGTCAAACGGTTTCACGAATGAATTTATATTATTTTTTGGTAGTTAAGTTTTCAGCAGACTGTCAATTAAACGTGTTTAGAATTTACTAATGTGATCATTTAATGGACTGATGTCAAATGATGCGCATTTGAACATGAACATGAAATATTTCCAATGCGTCTGTTCTGGTTAGCATTGTTCTGTTATGGATAGGGGGAGCAAAAAAACACATCTTTTGATAAGGCTATGAAAAGTCAATATCGAATGAAATATGGGTACAATATCGTCTAATTGGAATCAAAAAACTTATGCAAGCCAAAATGGAAATTAGATACATTCGACTTGGATCGATGATACGTCGTTAAAGCCTACTGGGTCCTGTGAAATATGAATGTATTTCTAGACTTGTGACTCGCACTACTCTTATGTGGGAAATACATATTGGCCAAGGCCAGGCGAACCGAAGTCAGACGAGGCCGCCAACATGTGGACGGCATTTGACAGCTCGTCACGAACCGCCTTGGCTCGTGCCCAAAACCCATTCCGATCGGAAAGCGGACGAGCGCCTCTGACACCTGTCAAAGTCGCTTGTCTGGACCGTCCACACACTCGGCTCGCCTGAGCTCGGCCAATATCTATTTGGCACATTATGTAGCAAATAGATATTGGCCGAGGCCAAGCGAGCCGAAGTCAGACGAGGCTGACAACATGTGGACGGCATTTGACAGCTCGTCACGAATCGCCTTGGCTCGTGCCCAAAACCCATTCCGATCGGAAGTCGCACGAGCGCCTGTGACACCTGTCAAAGTCGCTTGTCTGGACCGTCCACACACTCGGCTCGCCTGGGCTCGGCCAATATGTATTTTCCACATTAGAGTGTTCTTGGAAAATATGATAAAACCCTTAGATATTTCTTTTCGTAAATGAACTACCATAAAATTCAAACTAACCACAACATTCAGAAATGTTGACGCAAACTGTACGATTTAAGATGAAATGAAAATTGTTGCATTGAAAATAAATATTTTAGTGGTTTGAACGTTTTTCTTCCTGCGTTTTAATTGCACGTATGATTAGCTGAAAACCGAAGGAGACAAATATGTTTTATTTATTTGATTCTGATACTCCACTTATTTATCTTTTCGACAAATCTTAACTTTCCAGGATTTTTCCTGGATATTGGAATAGGAATCAAAAGTGCCCTGTTTTCATATCTGGTGATAAGGTTAACATCAAAAACTAATTAATAGATTATCAACTATTCCGAAATCTTTTTGTTTTGGTTTTATCATTGGTTTTTTACGATGTCCGCTCAGAATCATTTTATGCCAGAAATTTTTTTTTGCTATTTACATATATGCACAAAAGTTTGTATGCACAATTTTATATGCAACTCCTTTCGTAAAATAAACTTTGATTGGCTTGTAAAAAAAAACTGACCAGTATTTAAGTATCATAGTTCTTTGCTAAGCTTGCTCAATGATTACATCCATGCCAGATGGTCTGAAATCAAAATTGATAGCAATTGTTCTTATTTTTTTATTCTCCTTCTGGTGTATCGCATGGTTATTATTTAGGACCTTTACTTTTTTTATTGCTCATCAATGACATTCAACTAATCTTTGATGATGTGCGATTTTGTTGTTTGCAGATGGTTTCAAGATTTTCAAAGGTATAATATTGTTACATGTCCAAGAATTCTTTGGGTCACTGTTTGAAAAATGGATTCATTCGCCAAATTTACGCTCATGCAGTACAACTTTGCATAATGCAACAAAGATTACAATAGGTAAAATGCTTTCAAAGGGCATAGAACTACAAAAGACAACAAGTGTATGCACACATACCAATACCTAAACATACATACTTATCCACACATACTTCTAAATGATATTAAAGCCTTTTTTATATTAAAGAACCAGTTGAACATATGTGAAAAATTCCCTATCAATTTAATACAATAATAAACCGACACGAAACATCCATTACCAACTAACAACTGATGCACATTTCGTAGCGAATTTTTCACTCTCTTCTGCACATACCGCATTTATTTTGATTTTTACTGCTCACAGGTACTATCCCGTTCATCTCACTTTAACTTCACTTCACTCAATTCAACACAACCTGTACATTTTAGATTTTCCCACGGACGACTCTTTACACTGCGCATAGTTTTAGCGACACTTTGATCGCTTACTGTGACGTCATCATTCTGGATTATGACCCGTACATATAGAACGTATTGATATATTCACAAGAAACGATCTAGCAGTTTCACGTGCGAGTAGCGTGGAAGTCGGATGCATTGAGAGCGATATTACTGATAGTGAAAAGTGGACTGGATATGTAAGTTTGAAGTTTCAATTTTAATAAAGTACATTTTACGAATTAAATCGTGGGTTTTCCCTTGCGTGAATTTAATTCGAAGACTCGAGCCCGTAAACGTGACATTGGTGTCAGAAGTGGGATTTTAGCCCACGCCTGCAAGCTACTTAGCAAGCTAATCAAAACTACGATGTCTAGCAGTCGAAGTTCTTCAAACTGTTCCAGTTTCGCTAAAACCACTAATGCACTAGATATGACATATGAAAATTATAATCTAAAGCAGATCTACAATTCACAGCTTCGTAGCGGCATACAAAAATCAAGCGTAACTCTGCAGCGGTTGACACAGAAAATTGAAAGGCTGCAACTATAGGCCTACACAGCATACAATTCAGAGCATCGGCAAGATACAGCCACAGAAACCTTCATCAGCGCATTTCAAGATCGAGAGCTCTAATAGCCAGTTCAACTAGCAGAAAAGCGGACTGTGGAGACTACCTTGTTGTATGGTTTAAACTTTGAAGCAGTCAAAAGTGCTAGCCGTAACACAGCCAGACTTCGGAAATTCACTTTGAAAGTATACAGATGTGAATGTATCTATAAGAAAAGGGAGCCACTGGTAAATGGTAAAATTGTGGCGAGCAAGGACATTTACAAAGTGCTTGCTGACAGCGATGAAATCCGAGTTATTTCCCGGCATATGCAGCAAGAAAAGGATTGAAACAGAATCAAGTTTCAGTAAGTAATCTCCCCTTTCGAACCATAGAGGCGGGAAGTATTCAAGAGCCAACTTCGTTGAGCAGAAATTGGCCATGAAAATCGACGCTTCCAGCATCATCATCATTGCCGTCTCCAGACTACATCGAGTAGAAGCAGACTTATGTTTTAGTGCATAAGTGAACGGACAATATTAACACTAGAACTATAACTATTGACACTGGTACACCAAGATCGACGATCATACATTGTAGGAAATCATCAACTATACAAGGATAGGAAATTTTCGTTACGAGCAATCATTGGAAAAAATGCATGCATCTACGCTGAAATGGCAAGTACGATTAAGGGATTTACTGTTCAACCATCGGTTCTTGTTCACTAACATCACACATGATTACATTTTAGGAATGTATTTCTTGCGCTCGCACGGATTCACCCTAATTTTGAAATAGCAAAATGTTGAGATTTTGATGCCCCAATGATCAAACTACCAAGTTAAAAGAAGTAGTAAGGAGTAGTAAGAAAGCTCCTGGCTATCCTGGAAATGAAAAAGTAATTCCACAAACACCTGTTTGGGTAGATATTTATTTTAGAAGCTGACCACGCTTTGCTAAGATAGTAGCTCCACGAAATACATCGGGAATAATACATCGGGAAGGAGGAGTATGCAGCAATGTTGATGCTGTGTCTCATGGCCCCTGTCTAGCCAACTACAAACATTGTCACCGACTCGAGAGAAAAAGTAATCAAGCGCTGACATACGCGTGATGACAGCTGAATCTGCCAAATGACGATCACACGGTGAGATTCAAAATGCTCAGCCAGCTGACGGTGATATTTGACCACTGTTGGTATGAAAGGAATTTACAGGGCGCCCTAAATGGAAGGATGTATCGGAGCATGATGCAGTCTTGAAAACCTAGTGGGCCAAGTAAAACTCTCTACAGGTTGAAAGTGGAGTACTGAAGCAAAGATGGGAAATGATAGACGGTACATGAAGCGAGTTGCAAATCGTTCCTCTTAGAAGTCGAGTCCACGAAGTACTGAAAGAATTGCACGAAAGAATGTCAGAATGCAACCTGGGAATAAACTACACTCTAAGCATGGTGCGTGGACAATTTGCTCAAAATACATAGAGGATCGGTACCGAACATGTACCATCTGCACTTCTGTCTAGTGATGGGCAATTGCGAGATATTTTAGCAATCGAGATAATCGCAATCGGCGCCACAAAACAATCGAGATAATCGCAATCGAGAGAATCGCAATCGATGCGCCAAAGCAATCGAGAGAACAATCGAGACAATCGAGATAATCGAGGGAATCGAAACAATCGAGAGAATCGAGACAATCGAGATAATCGAGAGAATCGAGACAATCGAGACAATCGTGAGAATTGAATTAACATCTCGCCATCGTAGCAATCGATCATTCGGTCGGTCAAGTCATCGACAATCGGTTGACGGCAATTGAGTCAGCCATAAAGCACGTTTCGTTGGCGCAGCCAATAAAAAAATGTTCCAATATGTCAGCAAAAATATAGTGTTATTATTTGATCAAACTGCAATTTTTTGGGAAATATTGATGTATAAAAGGATATGTTTATCTTAAGTTAAAATCAAGATATCTTTAACTCTTTGGTGGCGGTGGGCATGTTAGTGTATAAGCACACCAGTATAAACAGTACGCTTGTAGAACCGCTTGTGAAGAATAGATTCGAATGGATTGGATATACGATTTAGTAGATTTTTTTCCGTGTGCATACATATGGAATGTAATGATCAGATATGCATGGGTATTTGTATGGCTTCCACTTCACATGGGCTATTATTTTTTTGTTTATCTATACACTCTTATATAGTCGAAAACTATATTAACAATTTCATTTTCAGATATAGTGAACGTGTAAATTGAAGAATCCAGTATTTGTATCATATCTGGTGGTATTTTTGTAGTCCTTGCAACATATTTTGTTGAAATTTAAGAGAACTAGAATTTGCATCAAAGATGCCAAAAAAAATTATTTGCACTTTATTTCAAATTTTAGTCCTTTATGTTATTTATCATAGTAAAACATATATCGACTATTTTATTACATGCAGGAAGGTATAGTAATAAAAAATCGAGCTCACATAATTCTTTGAAAATTTGTTATCCAGCAGCAGATTTTACTTCATTGGCTTTTGCCCAAAATTGTTTCGCGTGCTCAGTGTATTTTGACAATTTGCTCATAATTATGAGTTGACTACTTTAGGCAGGCGTCAAATAATAGACTAAAAATAAAGTTTAGGTTCAACCATAATTTAAAACATGAAGTGAACAGATTTCCGTTCAAGATTGAGGAAATCAGTTGCAATTCAACTTTATATATTTTTAGCAGATGAATTCTGGGCTGGTCAGTGGAACCCAAAATGTCGCCAGTAGCCCAAAAATTAGATTTCGTCGCAAATGCAACGGAAAGATAGCCCAATTGGCGAGAAATCGCCCAATCTGGCAACAGTGAAGTGTACCCCATGTCAAATCAGGAGGCAACAACAATGGGGAGAGCAGATCTCGCATTGGGTCAGTAGGGAAGAGAACAACGATGGAAAGGTGCATTAGCAGTTTAAAAAGTTAATATTTTAGATTGCAGTTTGAAAAATTAATTCTTTTTCAAACCGTAATATTATGAATCGATATTTTATATTATGAATCAAATAAAATTTATTCAATTCTGGAACATCGTTAATTTATTTGCCATTCTTATTCGTTTTCATAGTTCAGTTTTACGCCAGTGTGCTTACCATCAGGCATATTAGTCCGGGGAAATCTAACATGGTGCTTCGGAAAATTAGGGAAAGCTGAATTTTGGTGTGAACCTTGGTACTGGCGTGTTGAACAAAATGTCAAAAGTCCCCATCGATCCGAGTGCTGCGTCGCTTTTTATACGGGGTCAAAGGTCACCAAAAGTGACCTTTCCTAAATATCTCAGTAACGAATACGTCTTCAGAAAACAATGTATGACACATTTGTAGCTTAGCAAATTTCTAACAAAAAAGATTATATAGGCTTTTTCCTGTAACCATAAACCGTTTTTTTGAGATATATTGATCTAAATATTTGTTACTAACAGCACCCTCATTCTCATCGGCATGTTGATATTATCCGATTTTGATTACGACTTGGCATGTTTGTGAGTTTGTTTTTCTATGTTTAAGAGGCGCATAAAAAAAAACATGAACACAAACTTATCTACCAGACTCCAGGGTAGGTGGAAAAGTGTGCTCCGAAAAGTTCCCCCCCTCCCCCTTTGCCATAAAACGGTATCCCTGAGCATCCATCCAAATCTTCAGAAATGAGCTCGTTGCCTACTCTTTGCCCACTGTTAAACAAGGTAGGATCACTTTTTATCCTATTAATTGCCTATTCTTGACATCGCACGACTAGCCCTACATCCACACCCTTCCCACACCCTACCCACCCCCCGCAAACGAACCACCCCGAAATACCCGGTTTTTTTCGTTTTTTTTTCCATACCGTCTTATCCCATGAACGATCAGGCAAGGTCACGTAACATTCAGGTGCAAATTGGTTTCGAGACGTGTCATATCCCTTTTGGCTTTATGCAGCCATCACAGGATTGCAAAAAAACTGATTATTCGGGATAATCTGCATCGGATTGAGCTCCTATAATGTCAGGAATGAGCGTTTACAGAATTATGCCATGATATTATCTTGCTTTTTCATGCTCCTAGGCCCATGATATGTTACAAAACCTATTTCCACCTGCAATTTGGTTGTTTTGTCCTGCTCTTTCGTGGAATATCCCATTAATGATGCCGCAATATAGTTTTTTTCGGAGAAGAGAGTAGCGAACAGATGTCCCTACAAGTTTTATGGCAAAGGGGGGCGGGGGGATGGTGGTAACTTTTCGGAGTACACTTTTCCCACCTACCCTGGAGTCTGGTAGATAAGTTTGTGTACATGTTTTTTTTTATGCGCCTCTTAAATATAGAAAAACAAACTCACAAACATGCCAAGTCGTAATCAAAATCGGATAATATCAACATGCCGATGAGAATGAGGGTGCTGTTAGTAACAAAATGTTTAGAATCAATATATCTCAAAAACGGTTATGGTTACAGGAAAAAGCTATATAATCTTTTTTGTTGGAAATTTGCTAAGCTACAAATCCATCATACATTGTTTTTCTGAAGACGTAACCGTTACTGAGATATTTAGGAAAGGTCACTTTTGGTGACCTTTGACCCGCATAAAAAGCGACGCAGCACTCGGATCGATGGGGACTTTTGACATTTTGTTCAACACGCCAGTACCAAGGTTCACACCAAAATTCAGCTTTCCCCTAATTTTTCCGAAGTTTCGCCTTTTTTTATGTCGGATTTCACTGGGCTATATGCTATTAAATACTTTCGCTCGATACCAACGCTCTGTTGCAAAGAGTCTGAATAAATCACAGAAATATCACATTTTTGGTCAATTTCTTAATTGACTCATTTAACACTTATTGAGTCTCTTTGATCTCTTTTTATGCTAATCTATTCAGATATAAGTTTATGAAGTTTGTTAGGTACGAAGAAATTTTCGGTTCACTCTTAAGGTATCAGTCAATATTTTAACTTTTTTGAAGCAAATATAATATTAATAGCAGGATAGGCACATACATTATCACAAAGAACAAAAAGCCCCACTTTCAAAGCCCTCAAATATGCAATTAATTATGAGATTACATACATGAAACATTCCACGTTTGTTGATTGTGTTAATTAAATAAACAATTAGCATATTTTCCCATTACGTAAACATTTCATTTGAATTCAGAGCAAGAGTGATAGCATAATAGAAGCAAATGAAGAGATTTGAAACCTTTCAGTTTTCTTTATCCTCCGACAGATGATCAGTGAAGATGATCTTAGCCTGCATTTTATGTGGCTGTTTTTATACAGTATGTGTATGTGAAAAACTAATTTGCAAGATATAATCGTGATTCCTCAATTACGCATATTCTTTAATTTATCTGTGTACTCAAGTAAACTGAATTAATCAGACACTATACACTCATTTTCTTGACTTCAGTCTCATTATCATAGTCGAGTTGAAAGTCAGATATTTCAAGAATTACACAAAACCCTACTTCTTTGCCCATTGAAGTTCATCACATCTTGTATTCTTCTTCCTTGTTCAGAGCACGAATAATTTAATTAATATTAAAATGTGCAGATTTCACAGAAATGCAGCCCATACAAAGCGCCAATAAAATATCTAGAGGTATTTTTTACAATTCGTTTGTCATTGATATGAGTAGATGGCCAGCAGTGAATAAGCATTGGAAGATATGGAAGAACGAGCCTACTTTGCTGAAACTAGCAGTAAAACTTTTTCTACGCGTATTCACATCCAATCCTGCCAAGACAACTTGATTCTCGCTTAGTAATCGGAATAAATTATGGTGATTTTTCTCACACCTACATGTGAGCATAAATCAATTGAATTCATACATATTTTGTTTCCCTACTGCCAGTTAGCGATTCTCAGGACCTGAGAGAGAAATAAACAGTTTGTTTTTTTTTTTTGGTATTGTCATGAAAGCAAGGTTTGAAGACATGCAAGTTGCGTGTTTGTGTACAAATAAATTGATAATTTCTTGTTTGTTTCTTAGAAAAGTGAACTAAAATGAATATTTATATTTGTTAGCATTTTCATAAGCTACAAAATATTTCTCCTATTCAACAATAAAAAAAAAGTCGAAGGAAACAAACGTCTTTTTGTATTGCTAAAACAATAAATTATTTCACATCGAAGTTAGTAGTACTGAATTAGAAATCAAATTACTGCACCGAGTCTATCTTGACACGAGATGAATGGAGCACTGTGCGACTTTCATACTGGAATCAGTATTCCATGCGTATGAAATAATGCATTGTTGAATTCAAGCTGGCGTCTACGTATTGTGCGATAGTTACAGGGCGAGCTGTTAATTGCAAAACGCTTGGACACCAATACTTTGATAGCAAATGCCCTGATTTAAATACATTCTTTAAAGTTTCTCCTATAAGAATGGAGCCTCCAAATTGCTTTCTATAGTCTTCATTAGAATGAGAAAAGCCATATTTCCATAAACATCGTTAAAAGCTTACATAATCAAAACGAATATCAAAAATCCAGGCTATATCTTCGTAAGATAAAAACCAACCAATTATTTATTTATTTATTTCACCAAGACATAGTAGAAGTAGACATGTATAGAAGTATAAAAATAGTAAATGCATAAAAACACGAAACAAACTGAAACAAAAAGAAAAACTACAGATGAAAACAAAACTAATAAATAACGCATAAATAAATTGGTAACAAATAGATAACAAATAAATAACGAATAAAATAATAAGCAAATGAAAAATAAATAAATGAATAACAGTTCAATACCAAATTTTAAAAAATGCTTACAATTTAAGTGGTATAAATGGCTTCGATAAGGGACGATTTTTTCCTTCTCAAATGTATATTAACATTACATGTATATTAAACCCTTTTTAGACATGAGTCCATGAGTCCACGCGTCCATGCGTTTTTAGATTTCACGAGTCAAGTCAACTCAATTTCAGTTTTTTGAAGGCGGGGCTAAGGCGATAAGTGGATGGATTTTACACGTTTATAATTATGTTTTTTTTTTGCTCCGTATAAATATATTGGTAACAGAAAATTGTATATATTTATCCATATGACTATATATATATATATATATATATATATATATATATATATATATATATATATATATATATATATATATATATATATATATATATATATATATATATATATATATATATATATATATATATATATATATATATATATATATATATATATATATATATATATATATATATATATGTTTGTGTCTACATATATCTTTTTGTGTCTAGATATTCATATGCATTCAATTTTTTTCGTAATAGTCATGCACGTAAGGATGCAAAAAAAAAAATATTATCCACATCATCATATAATAAAATAATCATCCACAAAACATATATTTAAATGATCATCAACGAATCATCCACACATGCCACTGAGCGGAAGAAATCATTATAAAATCTATTGTACATGAATCAGCATACTCCACCTCCTTCGCTTTAGAGCCGCCTACATAAACAAAATCGAATTGACTCTTATAAGCAAAACACGCTAGATCGCATGGTCGCGTGGACGCATGGACTCATGTCTAAAAAGGGCTTTAGACATCATAGATAACTTTGGCTCATGCTATCGAATAATTTGCAGCACCTATTTATAGATTCGTTTGCTGCATATGCTGTGTTATATTAGCATTCAATAAGCAATCGTCGGGATCTTGTGACTGTCAAGAGCTGATTGAGCACAAACTAGTCCTTTAAGTAGATGACATTAGCCACGTCCCTGATGACATCGACGCTGATGCAGGCAGATAGCATCAATTTTCTGAACTCAAGGGGTAACAAATACATTTAAAGCGGTATTTGTATGGTGGAAGATTACCGAAAACACCTCTCAGAGCGAACAACAAAAACTGCTTCTAAACAGACACAAATCTTTGGCTGTGAATTTCGAAAGCCGAGTTTCAGATAGTGCACGCATATTCAAGAAGAGCACAAGTGAAATATGTAAGGATTTAGTAACTCAGAGATTCTTAGCTTCTTTGAATCGTCGTTTAATGAAGGCCAAGTTGCTCACTTGCTCGGGAGGCCTCTATCATCATGTAAATTGAAGCGGAGCTTTTCATCCACAATGACACCGATATCTAACATGTTGTCAACCCTACTGACCCAACGGGGGAATGTATGAATCATACAATGCTGGGTACTGCAAATGTAATGTGCTAGAAAGCTATTTTCCAGCAATTATGCGATATACTCGTATACATGACTTAATAGCTTATATATATATATATATATATATATCATATATATATAATATATATATATATATATATATATATATATATATATAAATATAGAAATATGAATTTTTGGCCAAAGTGATTTTAATACTAATGCTCTTCTTCCATCATTAGTAAAAAGAAAAAGTGCGAATTAATGGATAAGAATGATGATTGATTACAAAGAAAACAGTCGGAAAGAAGGGTAATAAAAAAGTGAAACAAGAAAGAATGAATTAGTCGTAATGTAAAGTAAGTAATTAATTAGTTGTAATCTGTATCAGTCTTTCTAGCGGTTCCTACACGCTAGAGTTTTTTCTAGTTACTGTAATAAGAATTTATTTTACATTAATTTTCGGACATTAAAGCCATATTTGTATACCTCCAAGCGTATGGTATTATCGGTTTATTTGCTTCCCAATGTAAACATAAAAAATATCGCCAACTCATCCGTATTTTCGCACGCCTATATATCGAACTCGGTATCAACTAGGACCAATCTCACATTTACTATTACAAAACTCAAAATCCTAACTGAAAAGTTACACATCGATCGAAAATACACTCGTCCGACGACATATTCAACAAAAGGAAATAATTGGCCACAAATCAAATGGACATCCACTTAGTACTCATATCTGACATCGTTCCGTCAAACAAGGCACGATTCGTGCCTTGCGTCCTGCATATTAATACCTGTATTATCAGTTGCACCTTGATGATCAGAAGCAAAGAAATTTTCGCGAATTTCAATGTAGCAGCTCTATGTAAGTAAAACAAAAACTACTAACAAGGAATAACAAGGCAAGACCAGAAATGAAACGCAGGTGAATGAAGATCCATCGAAATTGTTTTTTCATTAAGAAGCCTTGTAATTAATTAATTAATTAATTAATTATATTGCTTCCAGGTGAAGAGGTTGATATCATTTGATGTTATCTTCGATGCTTTTAGTTTTCTTTGGATTGAAATTAGTTTGAGTGTCATTGTAGTAATTTGCGTTGACTTGTCATGCCTATTTCTATTTAAAATATAGCTTTAGGGGTTCCACATTTTTAATGTGAAGACGGGTAAGTTTATTGCTGAATATTCGAAGAAAATTTAGTATTCAACTCGCTTCGCCGAAAATTCATATTTCTTTATATATATATATATATATATATATATATATATATATATATATATATATATATATATATATATATATATATATATATATATATATATATATATATATATATATATATATATATATATATATATATATATATATATATATATATATATATATATATATCTGTATATATATATATATATATATATATATATATATATATATATATATATATATATATATCTATTATATATATATATATATATATATATACATATATATATATATATATATATATATATATATATATATATATATATATATATATACATATATATATATATATATATATATATATATATATACTCGTATATATAAAGTTCAGATATCTTTATGACTTCAAGTACTCCTATATTTCCAAGCAGTGTAAATTTTTGTTAAAAAAAAAGCATTGGAAGTATTATTATGTTTTATTTTTTATATTATGTTTTAAGCTTGCCTACGATAAAGAATTGGATATTTTGATCCGTGTGTGGGTGCTGAGTGCCTAAAAGTAGGCAAGGATTTTTTTTCAAATTTTGATTTGTCATAACTTCTGACAAAAATATTAGATCATGGTGAAAATTGCAAAGCGTATTGATGTTGATTAAGACTTAACACATATGGAATTTCACGACAGTGTGGGTAGCCCTGTAGCTACGGCAGGCTCTTGAAATAAAAATACTTCAAATCAACGACCCTCCTCAAAAATGTTTGGTGCTTCAAATCGTTGATAAATTTTAGTTGTGTCCATCATGTCAAATTAAAGTTTTCAAAATTCCGATTTGCACAAGAACGGCAACCCATCACCAAATTACCTCTATTTTCAGCACTCGAAACTTCTGTTCATGAGAACTGATGACCGGCTTATCCAACCATAATGAAATTCACAGGACATATTGGTATTATCTCAGACCAGATCTGATAGAACTGATTTTGAAATGCAGGCAACACTGTGGCAGTGGTACAATCTTGAAAAATCACTGAGAAAAAAAATTGCTTTTTGGCCTATACCTTCCGATTCAGCTATCACAGTTTAACAAAACAACATTTGATGAAAATTTGGTTGGAAAATTAAAATAGGGTTGCCAGCTATGGTGATTTTCGTCTCACAAATCTTGCAAATTTGTTCAGCAAAATAAAGCTTTTTCCCTATAACTTCCGGTCCAGTCATGAAATCAAAACGAAGTTCATGCAGCAAATGGACCTTAATATAAGCCAAATGTCGTAGGAATTTCGTAAACAAATCATGAAAGGGCTGCCAGCTATGACCAGTTTTGTAATTTTTTGGAATCTCTTTACCAAGCGATTATGCCATTCGATTTGGAAATGGGAATGATCCTGCAATGAAAATTAACAACAAATATTTAATCGAAACGAAATTCACAGGGTGGGTTTAACTGAACGTGAAGCAGATTTGGTATATACGAGTACTTTGCTTTGCTGCTACCACAGAGTAACCAGCATCAGACATTTTCGTAAATATTGCACCAACAGATGCTTCAAATTATATACTCAATTGTAAAGCATTTGCAATAAAAATAAGGAATCTATATCTAAATTTTGATGGATGAATGGTTGATATGATACTATAAAAAAGTGTATGTCTTTCCACATTTTTTTGTCACTCAAAGACAATTTCTTCGAATTTCAGTTTTCTAGCGGTTCTGATGCGCTAGACTTTTTTTTTACTTGTACCTACATTTCTTGCATGTTTGGAGTTGATTTGCTGAAGCGTCGTGGTCGTAAGTCATCTTCAGTACTAAGTCTAATAAGTATTTGCAGCAGGTGATAATGAGTTCCGCTTTTCCTAAAAGTAATTGTAAATATCAACAAACACATAGCTGCCACACTCAGTTGACCTGGATATTTTTCCATCCCCAACAGGAAAAGTAATGCTTACGGATATATTCGGTAAGCGTTTCGCGTAATGCGTGGAAGCATTACCGGACCATTGCATGATGTTTTCTTTTTAACATTGCATGTCCTAGGCTGGGAAGATTTATACAAGGGGAAACTTATGCTTTTAGCTTTATAGCTTTATGTATAAGAGCTTTTTGGAAAGTACGACATCGTATTCTCGCATTTTCGTCATCTAGGGTGAATACGAATTGAAGCTTTGGTCGGCGGTTGATCGTACCTCTGCATGTGTGGCTATATATATGTAACGCATTCTCTTTGCTACTAGGGGGAATTGGTACTGTTGTTTTTCATACACTTTGAAATGCTCCGAAATTTTCATCTTTCCGCTTTATACAGCACACTAGCCATAGCCGATGTATGTTCGCAAGTTCTTTTCCCCTTTTTTCTGCGAGTGATGTTCATTGGCCATTCATGGACTCTTAAAAAACCTCGCAAGCACATTAAATTTTCATTACCAAGAATGTTTTCTTCATATATTCCGTCCGGAATGCATTACAGCGATTCCCGTTGGGTTGCTAGTCCAAAAGCTATCAATGCATTTAAATAGCTTACATTTTTACTACAAATATATGCCTGTATATTCTGCACTGACGTTTTCGTAGCCAAGAATGAATGCGCAATAAGTTCATTTTTTGTATGAATAAATGCCTAAGAACTGGCTATTTTCCTGAATGCTGGAAAACAATATAGTTAACCTATGCTAAAACCAGGAAAAGGCTCCTCAGCGCCGAATAGCTACCGGCCCATCAGTTTACTCTCAACCATAGGATAAATATTCGAAAGGATAATACTCGCTACATTAAAGATAGAGAAGCTGAGAGCAGAAACTTGATTCCGAGTTTTCAATTCGTATTTAGGAAGAAACTCACTACGGTTCATCAACTTCTAAGAGTGAAACCCTATGTTTTGCAACAATTCGAAGAACGAAATTCCACGGGTATGATATTATTAGGTGTCGAAAAGGCATTTAGCTTAGGTTTTCAAACTAATTCAAAATAACATACCCTGGTATTTGGTTTGTATTATCAGATCCTTTGTAACAAACAAAACTTTTGTTGTTAGAGTTAAAAAGGAACTCTCTCGAAAAACAGCAGTCATTGCAGGAGTACCGGGAGAATCTTGCCTTAGCCACTAACCTCGTTAATTACGTACGTTGCGGATATTCCTAGTATACCAAACTGCCGCATTGCTTTCTTTGCAGACGACACAGCTATCTACTCGTCAGGACTAGATCCCGCTGTAATGCTCAACAACCTTACTTCACAGCTACAATTAGTCCATAGCTTCTATTGCAAGTGGAAAATAAAAATAAATGCAGCCAAAACTCAAGCCATATTTTTCATAAAACCAAGAGTTGCACAATATCTGCCCCCGCCTACAGTAAATTTACTTGGACACACTACTAAAAGGACCAGAATCGTTAAATATCTAGGAATTCAACTTGATTCCAAAGTAACATTTCAAGCCCATATCGAATAAATTCTAGGCAAATGCTCGAGCCTAATCAGAGTCCTCAATCTGCTAGCTAATAAAAACTCATCACTGTCTCAGGGTAATAAGCTACTGATTTACAAGTCTGTGCCTCTCCATTTACTCACCTATGCTACACCAGTATGCTTCAAATGGAAACCACCAACGGAAACTACAAATGGCACACTTTGACATGATATATACATACAAATACTGGAATCGCACTAGTGCAGGTTCGAATTGTCAGACAATTAAATAAATTCTGTCAAAAACTGAATTCCCTCGAAAGCCCCTTACTAGAACCAATTGTAACACCAAACTAGTTCATCCTATGACTATACTCATGCAACCAAAAGTATGATACATTTATTCTTCATTTGCATTTAAGATGAATCTCAGTTGATGAGATAGCAGTAAGTTAGTTTTAAAACTAGGTTAAGGATTCCATCTAATTTTAAGCAACTCGAAAGATATCGGGTTTTTAAATCGTGCCAAATTTTTATCCCGACTGTTTATATCAACCAAACGTTAACGCAATAACTGCTTGTAGTAGCGTCCAAAACACTATTGTTGGGAAGAAAATTAATTAGAAATATAAATCCTAATGTAATACACTGCACATTAATAAAGAATTTGATTTGTTTGATTTGAATTTTCACATTATGTCGAACTTCTTGTCAACTTTGGAAATAATTTCCGAAGGGATAATTAGACATATCGACATGAAACGCTGCTGTACACTTTGCAGTGTGCATGATTTTTTTTCAAGTTCTGGCACATTTTTGTTTCAAGATGTTTTAACTTTGAAATGATTTTTTTTTAATCTTTTCTTTTACACAAAAATCCAAAATAAATCACACATTCAAGACCTTGTATGATATATTTTTCTTGATGCACCAACGAACTCAATCTTTTATGAAAAAATCGCATTGTGTAAACATAATAAAAGCCTTTAGTGACGTCCCTATTTTATTTTTAATGCACTTTATCCTATTTAATATAAAGTTTATTTAAATGTAAAAGTGGCTTAAAGCAAAAAAATAACGGTGAAAGTGCTCTTAAATGCCTCAATTTCATGCATTTATTTTATTGAGCTAGACAAAAAGCTTCACTCTCATTTTACAGGACTATTACAGGCAACACAAATCAAGTAAAAAGGAACTCCTTCGAGCCGGATTTGAACCAGCGACCTATGGATATCAGCTTTAGTCCTTTCTACAGTCCACCGCTCTACCAACTGAGCTATCGAAGGCACACTTGACATCAAGTTAGAGTGTCGTTAGGATATGAAAACACTTTTTAAGAAGGAAATTGATTTTTCGTGTACATTATTACTTCAAGTATTCTGTTGTGACGTGATGTTACTACGGCAATAAATAATATATTGGCTTTTGAGGAAATATTACAACTGAATATGAGCCTCTATCATAATTTAACCAGACAAGTTTTCTACAGTTAGTTAAACATCGAATTCGAATATCCTCAAACAATAAAGCGCGCATGGTTAGAACTTATAGCTTTGTAACTTTGTAACTAGCTACATTCAAACTTTTTAAAAGGTTTCTTGAAATGGGATAAATTTTCAACAAGGAATTCAAATGCATTCATTAATAATTAGTAGTACTCGTAAATACATGGTATAAAGGTGGCAAAACATGATCACCTTCCACACTATTGAGGTGAAAATTGCTTGGTCGATTTCTTTAAAGTAAATTTTAGATTTTTTATTCAAATGTAATTTTCGATTCAAGTATGCCTTAGCTGAATAAAATTTAAGATGCTATTTACTTGCTACCATGTATAGAGTAGATATTTTATCCCACTTGGCTTTGGAGATGATAGCTGTTACTGCAAATGATAGACAAATCTCGCATATATTCATCAACAAGCCAATATTCTGCATAATGATGCATGCAAACAGTAAAACAAAATATTTTAAAATATTTAAAATATGATATTATTGTAAAAAAAAAATAGCATCGAAATTAAATATCAATAAGTATGCTCATATCAATTTGAATGATGCTTAAAGGGAAATTCGGACTCAGTAATATTAGTATTCCACGTATTTTATTTACTGCTAGGTTGAGCTGAGTGCTAATCCATATACGAGGATGGAACATTAAGTTTACGGAATAGTTTAACGAAAAGTAATTAGCTCAGATGACCATTATAAGTATAAATTGCAAGTTTTATTTTAATGTAACCATTAGTTTTTGAGATATCGTCGACCTATGAACTCAATCTGAAAGAAAGTGTAAAAATGAAAAAAAAAATATACTACCCTCATTCATGAAAAATCGGCTCAAGCCACAATGGAAAAGATGGCATAAGTTTACGGAATCTTTTATCCAGGCGGATAAAACATGAAAAAAAACATGATTTGTAGTATCATCAGTCTTTTTAAAGGGCTCACTTAAATACTATCGAAGTAACCACTCCGAAAATTGTCCAAAAAGTCGAGAGAAAAAATATTGGAAGATGCTTCTCTAAAGAAGAAACAGTTCACAGAAATGGTTGGAGTATCAGATAAAACTATTTTAAATATTCTCCACGATCATCTTTGCACGACTAAGATCATCGCAATGTGGGTGCCGAGAATGCTCACGTCATCTCAAAACAACAGCGTGTGGAGTGCTTTCGCGCGTTTTTGGTCCTCTGGAGTAAAAGCGAAGACGGAGTATTGACTATTGAGTCGAATCGTTACTGGAGACGAGATTAGAATTCATCATGATGAGCCTGAGTCGAAATAAGGCTCTATGAAACTGTACACCATCACCCAAAAAGTACATGATCATCGCGACCGTTTTTTGGGACAAAAAAGGATCCTGTTGATCGATTAAAACAAAGGCATCTCCATAACCAGAGAAATCTACGCTTCAATTCTAGAGCGGTTGAAAGAAGTCATCAAAGAAAAAGGAAAGGAAAACTAAGCAAACATGTTCTGCATGAGCTGGGCTTCGATATTTTATATCACTTTTCATTTAGATCACTTCGATATTTTAGATTACTCACATCCTTGACCTGACCCTCATCGATTATTATTTATACCCAAATTGAAAAAAGAACTTTAAGAAACGATGAATATTTTTGCAAGTTTATATATATATATATATATATATATATATATATATATATATATATATATATATATATATATATATATATATATATATATATATATATATATATATATATATATATATATATATATATATATATATATATATATATATATATATATATATATATATATATATTAATATATATAAACACGATTATTCAGTGGGGTTTTTCCGAATTGTGTAATCCGATCAAGCTACAATTTGCAGAGATTATTGATATGTACGAGCCGCAGGTCTCTTTTTTCAATCTACAAGCAAATATCTTTGAACCTTTCGCGACAGCAGGCGTTTTAGTGAATTCATTGTACCCCTATACTTTGTGGAAAATGAATATTTCGAAACATTAAGTATGAAAAAGAAATATCTATTATGTGTTGAAGAAGAGAATGATGTTTTGGACATTTACAGCCCCATATGGGGTGCTAAGTGCCTAAAAGTAGGCAAACAAAATTTGTTGAACTACAAACTGCGATAATTTCACACACAGTCATTGGATCATTATGAAATTTACAGGACACATTAATGAGGACAAAAGATACACTTGTGGGCAACCCTCTAGCTAAGACTGGCACGTAAATGAAGACCTTCAAATCTACGACCCTCCTGAAAAATTTTTGGTTTTAAGACAAAGCTGCAAATTTTTTTATAAACTTCATGCTTTGTCTACAGAGCCAAATCAAAATTTTCTGAATTTCTCTGTGCACAAGAAAGATTAAATTTCATCAAAAAACCTCTATTTTGAGCGCCCTAAATTTGTGTTAGCCCAAACTCGCGACCCGATAATCAGGTCCAGTTGAAATGCACCGATTGTATTGACCTTAAGTCCGACAGGTCTCATATAAGAAATTTTGATATGTAAACAAACCTGTGGCAGACATCTTGAACAATCACTAAGAAAAAAAAACTGGTTTTTGCCCTATAAAGACATCAAATTTTAACGAAATTCACACAAAAGCTAAGCCACATTTGATAGAAATTTAGTTGAAAATCTATCAAAAAACTGCTAAAAAAAAGCTTTTTTCCTTATAACTCCAATGCAGTCATGGAATCAAAATCAAATATTAAATGGACCTTATAATAAGTGAAGTTTGTTAGAAATTCGGTGGATACATCATGATAGGGTTATCAGCTATGGTAGTTTTTGAAATATTCTTTAGTAAGCAATTTGATCATTAAATTTCCAAATAGAAACGATCTTGTGGTGACAATTAAGGTTTCGAAAATCTCGGGCGATAGCCTTAAATTTATTTCTAACCCTATAACTTCAAATCTAGTCACCGGATCGAGAAAAAAATTCACACAGTGTGTCGGCCTTATTAGATATTTATGTGACAAACATCTGCAACGAAAAAAAGTAACCAGCGTTTAAATTTTCCGAGTTTTGAAATGTTTTCGGATGGCAGCACCAAACATATTTCTACCCCTATAACTTTCGATGTAGTCATTCGATGAAAATAAAATTCACAAAGAAGGCTGTTTTTAACGTAATTGCAATGCTAGAAAAGTGTTGTAAGCACGCAGCATTTTCATCCACTTTCAAAATTGTATATGATAATGAATATGAGAAACAAGTGTTTCATTTTCCACAATTTTGAAATTCATGGAAGTGGTAACTCTGAAAATTGTTCTACTCAATAAGTTTCGAGGAAGCTTTCGAATTAAAGTGGTACATGACCTTCGAAACAGGTTGGCTGTAATAAGGAGCGTCTACGACACGCACTCCTTATTGCATATGCATTCCAAATCTGCACGATTCCTCTACTTTTCTTTGAAAATCAATGTTTCTAGTTTTTATATTTATCTAAAATTACTAGATCTGGTATTTGGTTTATCGCTAGAAGTTTTTTACCATTTAAAATTTTATTGCACGTCATAAATACTCGTTTTCATCGAAAGTTATCTATTATTTCAGTAATGACGATTAACTAAAACAACTTATTGGGTCTTCTCATTTAAAGTTAATAGCTACGAAAAACACAGCATGCATATACTTATGAATGTATTTAAATCATGCACATGTTACTATGAATAATTTCTACACCTGCTCTTTGCCACTGACTTCCGAGCACAAAACTCAGGCTGTAAATAACAATTTCCATCAAGTGTGACTTTTTTTGTTACGTATGCAAATTATTCGCTCTGTACTGCTAATTTGATCTTGTCTCATGCATTCGTTTTTGGCGTGCACTTGTGTTGTATATGGTCCGCATTTCATGAAGCGCTGTTTCCCGAAGTACATTGTTTGTTACATTTTTAATTTATCCAGCCGACGATAAAAAGCGATTATTTTAATCGTCATTTTCATGGTATGCTCGCATATCATGGATACCTACGAGTAGATATCATTCATGAATGTACGCACTGTACCAATGAGCTTTACATCTGCCTGCCAGGAAGTATAAGAACTTCACTTTCAATGAGAACTGAAAACATAAGTTTAAACCCAAAGATGTAATTAGGATATGTATATCTGCGGTTATTTATGATTTTGCGTTGTATGCAGCAAACCCATGATAAATCACCAAAGATTATTTTTCGGTAGTAGAAACTTGAATTCATTGCTAGAGCTTTTAAATTATTAATTCATTTAACGACATATAAATTTACAGTTAAAAAGAATGTTAAAAAGAACGTTACAATTGTGATACTATGTATAATAGTATAATTTTCCACTAAAGTTTTTTCAATGACAAAGTCATAGCGTTTAAGGACTCGGGATGAAACGATGCATTCACAGGCTGTTTACCAAGATTATATTTGGTATTAGTTTGTCTACCCTTTCGATGTTCATTTCTTTATTTAACGATCATTGGCTGCTTTTCGCAACTACATATTTTTTTGTTTTTTTATTTAAGGTTTAAAGAAAGCAGGCTATCTTCGACATATCGGTATCTGACAAAACACTGAATTATATCGAGTTTCTTAAGATAATAATTGTTTTTGAAATTAACAACATTTTGTTTGGGATACATTTATTGTGGAACAAAATATTACTGTACGAGCATTCATACATTTAACGTGTTTCTTTTGATCAAAACTGTGTGACAATAGATACAAGCAAACAGCCCCGGATCTAAGGGGGGACAAGCCGGGGTCCGTGCCCCGGGCGGCAGATTCAGAGAGCGGCAGATTCAGGGAGCAGTAGATTCAGAGGGCGGCAAAAACAAGCTTAGCAGACAAATACACTACTCAGCATTATCGCAATTTTGCGATGACTGAGGCACGCAGCAGGGGCGGCGAAACACATTTTTCCGGGGTGGGTAGTAAATAATTGTCGATTATTGTAGATAAGTGGGTGGCTGGGATATATTGAAAAATCATTTAAAATTTGCACATTCATTCATTTATTAGCATAATGTACATCAATAACACGTAAAAGGTGAATTATTTATTGTGGTGGCTTTCATTCTTGCTTGAAGTCCTGAAACTGACCCAGAAACGTTTGCCGCACGATCGTAGTATTGGCCCCTAAGTTTAGAAACAGGCAAATCAAAGCGTGAGAAAACATCTTTCACGAGGTTGAACAACGTTTCAGCTTTCTCGTTGGATGCTGTATAAAATCCAATGAAGCACTAAGTTGCTATGAGCTCTTCAGATACAACTCTAATGTAAACAGAAAATATTTCCGTCCTCGATAAATCTGCAGCTCCATCCAACACTATTGCGACAAATTCTGCTTCCTTAATTTTTTTCATGTTCGTTAGCAGAACCTCTGTAGCCATAAGCTCTATAATTTTGTTCTGAATCTCGTGGTGGAGCCATTTACTTCCAGTTTGTTTTATCCAGGACTCAAGCTCAAGCACATCTTTAGCGCGCGCTCGTAAAAACGCCATAACATTTGCATCTTCATCATTATTTGCTCCACGTAATGCTAAACCTTGCTTCCTTAAAGTTTTTAGTGTGTCAAATACTTTTTTCAAGCCAGTGCGGTGATCCGCCATTTGTTTCAACGCTTCAGATGAAAGAAGTTCGACAACGTTCACAGAAGAGTGATGATCTTTTAAAGCCCCCACACTTTCGAGATGCAAAGAACTTTTCGAATGTGCTTTGATCCGTTCCACCCCGTGCTTTCAATAGCTGAAGCCTCTGTTCACCCATGTTTCTTTTGATTGTAAATAACTGGCAGCGAAAGAAAGTATTATTTTTTTTTTGCGATGACGTCTGTGCACACTTTGCAAATCAAAAAACCAGCCTCATTTGTATCGAAGAACGGAAACTGGGTTTTCCATCTCTGATAAACTTTGGGTATAAGCGATGTGGAAACATTGGAATCTAAAAAGCCATAAGAAAATTTTGTATATGAATACATATGTTTATATTAGCTGTCCGTAACGTTTCTATGGGAAATATCCACTTCATTAGTGGATCACAAAAGAGAGTAAATAATGCAAAATAGTTTATGTAGAGAAAAGTAGAGGCTGAATGAGCCAAATTTTAAAGAATGAACTTACCGCTACCGTACTAGTTTTAAGTTTATACCGACAATTGTCACTGGGACTGTTTGATGATGTCGAAGGAACAAAAGAATCGCTTGGCTATTTCGCAACTTCGGAAGTATTTTCCTTGAGTCCTTCATTAATACTTTTCAACTGTATGATGAACCTGTCTATTTTCAACGCTACAATCGGCACCTTAAATCGCGTGATACAGCTTTGACTTTGAAATATGAAGTAGAAATGTGCACATTAAAAAATTTGCGCGAAGATTCAAAGTGTGAGCGGTGAAGCTATACCATTCTTCTTGCTTACCTCTCTTTCTTTGTCCCTTCGCAAGTGCAGTACAATTAAAACGATTTCGCTAGAATTAAGTTTCAGTAGCGATGGCGATGGAGCTAAAAATAAAACTTCGAGAGCATAGGCATGCTGTGCACGATAGAGTGTTCGTTCACGGAATATCGCTGCGGAAATTCGGAAAGAGCCTTCCCCTTTTGTTTTGCTACTTTTTGTTCTTATTCTTTTCTTCTTCTTGTTGCTGCGTAGATATGATTCTCAGGCGTTTACATTTGAGCTGAAGAGCCTCAAAACCAGTCACATAAACCAAAAGCCGGCTCCTCACGCTAAAGAGAGTAATTTCTGACTAATATTGAAATACACTAAGCATAATACATATCGCTTAAAAAATACCCTACGCAACAGGATAGATATCCTGGGTAGTTGTAGCCATAGAATAAGGATACAAAGAAAAGAAGCACTCCATCTATCCAATGCTGCCCAGTTTTCATGAACTGTTATGTATGTTCATCATCGCCGTTTTCTTACATTTCGCTCTAGGTCATAATATGATGGCCCCAGCTCATAAAACCAAGCACCCCACCTTTTTATGTGTTTTGTATCTCTTTTTGTATTTCGTGTCTCTTTACATTGGTTTTCTCTATGGTGACACTGAAAGGGTGCTGAGAAAGGGTACGTGTCACCCAAAAGTTGCCCGTCTGCATTAAATCGGATTCGTATGATGGGTCCGTGATGTAGTAGTATTTTATTTAATTTTATTAAGATTGGTCAAGAGATTTGAAGTTTAACTCCGCAATTTGTGGATCTGTAGATTCCAAGGCTTGGTTTGGGCCTATCGGCTTCAGACCATCCACTCGATCGTAAAACATTGCAATATGTAAAATTAATTGAAAGCGTGTTTGACTGTAGTACTGGTTACAATTTGCGCCTTTAAATGCTATTTTGTGGGCAACACTTATGATTTCTAGGGTACCTTGGAAACCATCAGATATCACATGTTTTAAAGGAATGTGGTTGTTTCGCTGTTGAAAAAATTCGTAAATTCTGTCTTTGTTTCAAATTTTATTTATTCTTCTTCACCACAAATAAAGAAATTAATTATAATTTTTTTCATTATATTGATGTGGCATATAGAATCGAAATTTTAGGGTGGGTAATTACCCACCGTTTGATTTTCCAGGTGGGTAGTACTACCCACACCGCCCAAGGCGTCCACCGGGCCTGGCACGCAGTATAGCAAAATAATAAAAAAATAATAATATAAATTGTTTATTTCAGACAACTAAATGATTCATAGTGTGGTAGTGAGGCTTATAGTAGGTTAGTATCACTAAAAACACAAAGCACTTTAAATATAAACATAAAAAACATAGATAGAATCCATTCCGCTGTGCCGAAAGCGATTAAGGAAGCGAGCTGGTTTCCGTGATCACCCTCCGCACAAGGCAGCTACATAGTGGCGAAGTGAACCTAACAGCGATATATCCTACTTCCATCCCATCATCATCACAAAGATTTTATTACATTGGACGCGCAAAGTGTCCAGCGATCTTTTGGCATATCTGACCCACAGGTTCCCTATGTAAAAGCAATATGCATGAAAAAACCTTACCTTAACTTGCTGCGTACAACAGGAAAATCTGCGAGTCAATATATTAGCTCTGACTGGCAAAGCCCTGATATGCCCTATAGTACTCTAAGCACATAAATTATTCTCTTCAGGGCACGTAGGCATAGATAAGACAACAATCGCACTCGCCCGGTGCCCGCAAAACTTGCGGTCACGGCGGCTGGTTGAGTGGCAGTGTGCAAGTGAAACGCACTTACATTTGAGGGCAGTTAGCGTCCTTTGGAAAGGGATCCCGCTATATTTCGACAGATCCTGCGCATTGTTATGGATCCTGTATTGTATCTGTCAGCAAACTGTCTTTCTTTTCGTGGGTCCCACGAGACCCATAGCGACCTCAGCCTGGTCAAGAGAACTTTTAGAATTTAGTTCTCTTACTCTTCAAACATAATTCAGCTCTTAAGTTACAATGGCACACTTAAAAAAGGGACAAATATCATATTTATCAAAGACAATACAGAATAAAATTATTGACATAATGGCAAAACAGTTAGGAATAGCATTCTAAACGACATCAAAGAAGCCAAATACTACACAAGAATGTTCGACTACACTCCAGATGTCTCGCATACAGAACAAATGAGCAAGGTCATTCGCTATGTAAAAAGACTAGTGATGTGTGTAAAATAAAAGAAAGTTTCATTGATTTCATAGAAGTTGCTGGAGAGACAGGGAAGAACATTGGTTAACAGGTCATGGAAAAATTCACAGCTGATGGTTTAGATATTCGACAATATCGTGGCCAATCTTATGATAATGGGTCCAATATGACTGCCACCTATAACAGAGTGCTAGCCAGGATTGCAGAAAAGAATGAGCTGGCCGAGTTCGAACCGTGTTTGGCTCAATCCTTAAATTTTGCCGGTGTCCATTCTGGTTCATCATGCCCGGAAACAATAAACCTAATTGGAGTAATTCAGAAAGTATAACGCTTTTCTTCGATTACACTACTCGGCGAGATACTATGGAAAAATATGTTAAAAACCAATTTTAAAGGAAGCAGTCAGACGAGATGGTCGGCGAAACATGGCGCTGTGAAAGCCCTCTTAAATAATTTTTCGGAAGTGGTGAAATCCTTGGAAGAAGTTGAGCAAACTTCCCATGCTCCAGAAGCAAAGTACGAAAAAGGCTATGTTTTAAGTGCTGTAAAGAATTTTAAATTTATTCTTAACTTGACGATTTGTGCAAATATTTTCCGCGAAATCGATAGTAAAAAAGTGAATATCGAAATTCAAAAGGAAGATATAATCCTCGCGTGTTCCAATAAATGGCCCTATGAAAACTTTGCAAAAATTGTGAGAAAATTCATTTGAATATTGGTTAGAAGAATCTAAAGAAGTTGCTGGAAAATTGGCGTTCAACCTATTCTGCCAAATAAACGAATTCTGATGTGCAAAAAACAATTTGATGAGATGTTTGATAAATGTTCAACTCTTTGCTAAAGCAACAATGATGGTATTTGATCGAATCTTATCAGAAATTAAAAAAGGGGTGTTTAATTTGAATTTTGCATTTCTCAATGGTACTGAAATTTTGAATATGTCAGCCAAAGAACTGCAGAAGCATGGAGCAAATCGTGAACGAAAACACGGGCAAGATTTAAACACAGCTAAATTCTGCTAGGAACTCTACGTTTTTAAAGAGCAAACTTCACTTTTATTTGGAGACACAAAAAATGCTAGCGCTTTCAATCTCTTGCAACAGATCTATGTGCATCATTTGCAGGATGATTTTCTTAATACTGGTATTGCCCTAGAAGTTTACACTACGCTTACTACTACATCCGCAAGCTGTGAGCGAAGTTTTAACAAACTTTAATTTATTAAAAACTATCTACAATCGTCGACGAGCCAGAAACGTTTGTCGAGTCTCGCAATATTAGCAATACAAAATCAAACTGATCATGTGATTAATTATGACAAAGCCATAGATTTCTTTGAAGAACAAAAGCCTCGAAGATTAAATCTATAACTTCAGTGTGCAACATAATAATTACTTTTAATCTCACATTTTATTTCAGACCCTATCCTGTCCCATCCTAATTAAAATAGATGTCCGACAAGTTCATGTATTTTTGGAAAAAACAGATGTATGCTTAACAGAGAAAGAGCAGCGCTAGACCTGTCTTTGTGGCGTTCTATGGGGAAGACCTGTGTCCATCAGTGCGCGTCTTATGGCTCAAATGATGATGATGATAAAGGTAAAAATATCGGTGGGTGAGGGCGGCATTTTTCAGTTTTTGCCTCGCCTCGAAAAAATTCAAGATCCGGGGCTGCAAGCAAAACAAGTTTTAGGCTTATACTTGAAGAGTTTTTTCTTTGTACTCGACTCTGACATTAATTACATTCAGATTCTTGGCTGCCTAGCACTGATATTAACTGATAAAACATTGCAGAGAGCTCATAGTATATTAATTTCCAGATCAAATGTGTAAATATTTAGCGTATCACCAATAAATGTCAAATATGATAATTTTCCGATTTTTCGGTTTTTACAGCCGATATAGTAATTTAAAGTGCAGGCTTCAACACTATTATACGAGGTGGTGTTTCCGTGGCAAGTTGCACTTAATTCTATCTACCAACTGGTGCTTTAAAATTTGGGAAGATTGGCTGCACTTTTGGTGGCAAGGGTCCTCGAAACCACCCTCCTTAACAAGGTTTTAATATAGCTACATTCGTTGTCAACAAATCTACTAATCTTACCGCGAGCTAGCCTGGAAATCTTGAGAACTGAGTTTAGCCAGACTAGAATCTTATAACTGAGTTTGGCCAGACTAGAATCTTATTTCAGGAAGTTGCCGCTCCAGCGGACATTAACTACATAGCTCCAGACATTCCACTAGATTTCGAGTTCTCAACTTGCAGTCTCAGTAAGGATGTATGGAATGATGGCCTGATCTTCGAGAGTAGGCTTACTCATTTGCATATTGACGACTTGAAACTGAACAAGAGGCTTTTCTTTCGTCTCCAGAACCATTGTAGTGTCTTTCAAGTGGAGATGGTGCTGTTTTTCAGGCTATTGTCTAGCTTCTGTGTGATTGAATATTCGGAGTTAATACTTGTATGTATTTTCGCCCATAACCAATCGGCTATAAATTTCATTGGTGGTCCTTAATAGTGTTCAGATTTGTCGCTGAATGACGTCCATCTCTTAGTGAAGCGTAGAGACATTCGGCAGTACAATTAGTTTGATAACCCAGACTTAGGGTTTTGTGTTTACAGTGAAACTGTGTGGACAACGAACTAGTAAGGCTTAATACTTAGCTGAAGGAGATGTTGGGGTTTTTTTTCGTAGCCAAAATACCTTGCGAACGCTAAGAAGTCCTGGGTTGAAGAGTCAAAACAGTCTTGGTTCCCCACGGACGTGAATGCATCAGGCAGCTGTTAGGTTTAACTCGTAGTGCTCTTCGATATCTTATTTCCGTTTTCATAGGCCGGTGCCGCATAGGTTGGGTTCAATGTATTCTGGCAGAGCTGTAGTTCGAATTATGTGGCTCCAGAAAGGATAAGAATGGTCTCACTCAGGGCACCCTTCCTCTCAAGTCTGACTGAAGTATCCTTTATTACCTAAAAAGTTATGGCGCAGTTTATTGAAGGAACTAGATGGTTTCCTGAGCTTAATGGATGAAAGAGAGTAATAACCATGGTAGTACAAAAGGTATATAATGTGCCTATGTGTGGCTTTAGGCAGGGCTCCCTTCAATTGACAGTCACTCAACTGAACCTAGCCAGAAAACTGCACATAGAGAATATTCAGCAAAAAGATTATGCGTGTAAAATATTTACCACTCATTCATATATACTGTAATTATTGATGGGCGATTTAGACACAAAAATAGGGTCGTTAAATTGGTTGTAGAAATGTGTTATCTGCGCAAAATGATCGATATACCCGCATCAAATATTCTCTCCATTCAAAATCTTTAGAGCCGATGCAACGTGTATGCTATTATATACAAGAAAAGCAAAAGTGATCACAATTTAAAACTTCTCGGAAGGAACTGTTTTTAAGACGACCAGAAAATCCCTAATCTATAATCTAAAAAAACTAGCGCATCAGAACCGCTAGAAAACTTGGAGAAAAAGACTAGAAGGCACTGTTTGGTATTGATATTCGAAAAATTTACAAAATTCAGAAAACTTAACCTTGGTTGTTTATTTTTGTTGTACATGCTTTGCATATGAATAAATAATGGAAGCATCTGTTAGTGCAATATTTACCAAAATATTTCGCGCTGACATCCCTGTGTTAGCCATACAGCCGAAAATATGCCAAATCTGCTTCACGGTAAGCTAAACCCACCCTGTGAATTCGTTTTGATTGTATGACTGCGTTGGAAGTAGGGATGTTCGATATATATCGATATTTAAAATATGTCGAATCAACTCGATATAATCGAATCCTCAGATATCGATTACTATAATATCGATATATTATCCGATACAAGAATATCGTATTGTGCTTACAAACGAGTTGGTCAACAATTTTTCGTTTTTCGTGTCGCGATGCGAGCTAACCGCTACTCGAGCAAGAGAAGAGAACGAAAAAAAGCAAACCGCTCAAACCAGTCTGCTTTTGTATTGTTTTCTAATTAATTGGTCTTATTAATTGGATCGTGTCAACTGCGCTACCCATCTTCGTAAATAGACAAAACTTAGGTTTATATCTTTTTTTTACAAATTGTGAAGGTTTCTCGGTGATTGGGTGATTTCGGTTCACTCAGGTAATTGAAAGTACTTTAAATAATTAAATTAAATTAATTAACTTTAAAAAAAAATTGGTCTTACAATAGAGATAGTGAGCCGTGTGTACGCGAATTTTAGAAGTTACAACCAAAAGCTCGTAGAACTTAGGTAGCGGAGAAACCAAAGGGAATATCTGAACTATTATAGTAAATCTTTCAATTTGTTTTATTTATAGATTTTATCTTTGCATCCGCGATTCAAGGAACTTCATTTTGAAGACCAACTGGCTTGTTGTAATGCCATACTTAAATTCAAAGAACTAATGAAAAAAGATCAGCAAGTTGAATTATGTATAGCTGCGGGATCAGACTCGGATGGCTCAGACAAAACTCAGTCAGATTTTAGTCTCTGGAGCGATCATGATCACTTAGTTAAACGAAATTGGAAAACAAATAAAACTGATGAAAGTGTCTCAGACGAATTATCTCTTTACTTGAGGGCTCCAGTTAGCATATTAAATGAAAGCCCTTTGGCAGTATGGGTTGATTATAAAGTACAATTTCCGAAGTTATACAATATTGCATACAATTACTTGACTATGGTAGCTAGTTATGTGCCTTCTGAAAGATTATTTTTCAAGGCTACGCAGGTCTTAACTCAACAGAGAAATTGGTTAGAAGCTAAACGAGTGAACAAATTTTTGTTTATGCAAGGTTTAAGCAAAAAATATTGGGAACTTTGAAAAATCGTTATATCATGATTGATTTGTGTTCTATTTCTTTTTTTAAAATATAATAAATATAATTGATTTGTGTTAAATTGTTTCTTTTACCTATTTATTGTTAATGAAGTCTTACCTTTCCTTATGAATTGCGCTATTTTAGGCTTAGGTTTGTTGCATTAATTTTCTACAGACAACGGTTTCGAAGCCGATCTGGTCAACTCTTCATTGTGGGTGGGTGCTAGGAAACGTTAAGTTCAGAAATGAATACATTCATTATGAGTTTAAGATTAAATATAATTTTTCACATGTTAAGATATTGCAAGACTGTAGATATGACCTTATCCTTGTCCCAAAATATTTCAAATTTTCCTTTATAAAATTTGGTTATATCATAAAATCTATTTACTTTCTTTATTCCCCTTTAACTTATAATTTGAGATGAGCCAGTCCATCATTATTTTCATGAGCAAAATAAGACCGCTGCGAAGAGAAGTCAAAGCAATGATAGATGACGTGGACAAATATTTCCCTTTGTTCTCTATGTTTGCAACTAGAGCTCAAAGCAAATTTCAAATTTAACTAATACTATTTTTCATTTATTCTATTTGGATGATATGTTAAGAAATGTGGAATTTATCCCAAGGATATTTTCTGCTTTTTTATCCAGTAGTAGTAGTAAACTTCATATTTTGCCAACATTTGTACTTTTCGAAAATGTTTCAGGAATTTCATAATTTATGTGCTCATTCTTTGGAATAATGACATAATTTATCTGAACGAGCATTTAAATTTTATTGTGGCGGATATTCACGAGAAAAATATACATAGAAACAATATCAACCCCTTATATTTAGTGAGTAATACCAGCTAACCAAGCCAACCAAGGGCCCAACGCAATAAAGAAAATAAATTATCCAATATATATATATATATATATATATATATATATATATATATATATATATATATATATATATATATA
This sequence comes from Nemotelus nigrinus, assembly GCA_947369275.1. Taxonomy (NCBI): domain Eukaryota; kingdom Metazoa; phylum Arthropoda; class Insecta; order Diptera; family Stratiomyidae; genus Nemotelus; species Nemotelus nigrinus. The sequence goes on from OX376372.1 coordinate 71,084,146, forward strand.
TATATATATATATATATATATATATATATATAGCTGCCATATATATATATATATATATATATATATATATATATATATATATATATATATATATATATATATATATATATATATATGTATATATATATATATATATATATATATATATATATATATATATATACTATATAAATATTGCTTTTGATTCGATTTCGATGCATCGAAAAATCGATATTTACATTTCGATAAATCGCAAACTATCGATATAGAGTTTCGATATATCATATCGGGAAAAATATCGATATATATTTTAAATGAACATCTCCAGTTGGAAGTTATAAAGGTGAAAATAATTTAAGGGTTACCAGCCGCAAAACTTTTCAAATTTTCAGAACCTAAATATTAATTTTAATTGTCATTGCAGAATCATACCCCTTTTGGAATTTAATGACAGTTTTGCTTAGTAAAGAATTGTCAAAAAATTACAAAAATTAAAATAGCTGGTAGCTCTTACATTATGTATGTAATAAGGTCTATTTGCTACATGAATTTGGTTTTGATTTCATAAGTGCGTCGGAAGTAATAGGAGAAAAAACTTTATTTTGCTCAGGAAATTTACCAGTTTCGGGAGACAAAAATTACCGTAGCTGGCAGCTCTATCCCAATTCTCAAATCAAACTTCTTTCGAATTAGGCTCAAAGTAAAGTCCAGCTAATGTCTGAATTTCATTGAAATTTGTTGGCTGAATCAAAAGTTATGAGCCAAAAAGCAGTTTCTTTTCTTAGTGATTTTTCAGCAAAGTGTTGCCTGTTTTACAAAATCACTTCTATCAGACCTGGTCCTAGTTAATACCAACATTTCCAGTAAATTTCATACTGAGGGGATTATCCGATCGTCAGTTCTCGTGAACAGAAGTTTCGAGTTCTGAAAATATAGGTAATTTGGTGATGGGTTACCGTTGTTGTGCAACTTGGAATTTTGAAAATTTTAATTTGACGATGTGGAAAATACAATACTACTTATGGCATTTATCAGTTCACTTAGTCAATTTGACACGATTCGAAAATTCTTTACGTTTGTAAACTGTCGACATTATCTCTACACGACCCAGAAAGAAATCAATTCATGCCACTAGAAATATTTTGCATTTCAATCAAAACTCAATTCAATACTTGGAAAAAATTATGAACGATGGGTAAATTGGAATGAACACCATATTACCCTCAATATGATCCGTCATTTCGCCCTATCAATGGAATTAAATGGAATTTATTATAAGCTACTAAACAAACGAGCAACATCATGGTTTTTTTTATTTATTAATCAAACAAGGTATAAACAATACAAGCACATATTTGAAACAAATATGTGTAAACGAAAAATTAAATAAATTAAACAATTGATAAATAACAAACAAATAAAACATTGACATATAGCTTAAGATAAGGGGATATAGATGGCTTGGAAATGGGAGGATTTGAAGGAGGATTTGGAGATCGTCGGGGAATACAGAAAACTTATTCTGTTAAATATTCTGCAGCATCTATTTACCGGCTCATTAGCTGCGTAAGTAGTGGAATGCGGATATTCTTTAAGTAAACGAGACCTGGTGCTCCTTATAGGGTTATTTAATACCATTTTACTATTCAGGAATTCAACTTTGATAACGCCTCTAATGACGTCAAATGTGAAGCAGGCCGAAATCATCTTTCTTCTGGATGCAAGTGTCAATAAGTTTACATGACCCAGTCGAAACTCATGAGGAGGAAGGTTATTAAAATCGTAAGGATTGTATAGTTCTCTTAATGCGAAAAGCAAGAACTGTTTTTGCATGGGCTCGAGTCTGTTACTGTGGGTTTCAAAAGCCGGATTCCAGCAGATAGAGGCATATTCGAGAATGGGGCGTACAAGTGAGATGTATAAGGATCTCACTTGTAACCCACAGGTTACGAAATTCCTTGGAACGACTTTTGAACCCTAGTTGTTTGTTTGCATGGGAAAGTATTTTATCATAGTGCAGGGTGAAGCGGAGTTTCTCATCGAAAGAGAACACCAAGGTCAACAACGTTTTCAACTCGGGCTAACAAATTATTGCCAAGGAAGTACGTGTTGTGTGAGACCGTGCATTTTCGCGAAAAATTAATAACCTGGCACTTAGCAATGTTGAGAGGGAGCTTATTTTCATTGCAAAAATGATCAAGTGAATTAAGCTTAGATTGGAGAAAGAGTGCATCGGATTTAGATTTAATGATGCGATACACTTTGAGATCGTCGGCGTAAAGTAGATGAGGTATATTTGCTAAGACGTCAGATAGGTCAGAAATAAATATATTGAAAAGGAGTGGACCAAGATGGCTACATTGTGGTACACCGGAGGTAACATATATTTTTCGATAAAACTCCTTGAAATTTTACCAATTGCGTTCGATTGCGAAGGTAAGTAGTCAGCCAGCAATGCAAAGATCCGGCAAGTCTGAATTTCAGAAGCTTTGAAATTAAGATAGGGTGGTCAACTCTGTTAAAAGCTTTACTGAAGTCTGTATAGACTGCGTCAATTTGGTATCGTTTCTCCATTAAACACAGAACGTCTGAGTAAAAATATGCAGCGGAATGTTAATTACCATAAAATATCAAGAGAGCACGCGCAAAAACTTACCCAAAAATGTAAGCTACAGAGAGCCAAGAAAACTTTTTCACCAGGAAATAATCACTTTTTGTACTTTTGATTTAGTATTAGACAGTTTTTAGTTTGAGAATTTACCACATACTTGCCGCACGCAAGAAGTATAGCACACTGAACATATTGCGATGATAAAATGTTGTGATAAAAATTAGAGCACAAAGGAAACCACAAGTGCGTCATATCACCCTCTGCGCCGTATAACCCGACTTTATCCTACTGTAGTTCTTCGCCGGCCAAATATTTCGACCTTAATCTTACAACGCTAAATCTTAAAAATCTCAAAAATAAATCTGAAATGACAATTTTTCCATGATCCTGTTATGCAACCCTATCGTATTATTGCTGAATCGTATTTGCAAATTTAAGAGAGTTACTAGATTAATAAAATTAAAATAAATTAAGTAATTAAACATTTTAATTCGAACAGGATAATTCAATTGCAATATTTTCTAATTTTCATATATAATGGCCCATCGCTAGAATAATTGAATTCAAATTCAGTTAAAAATTGTACAGTTCAGTTCCCTACTAGTCAGTCACATTGCTATAAACTTCCAGCATTTATTGTCATGTTTTGGTGGCTGATATTAGTATCATCTCATTGATATTTTTATCAATTAATGTAAAATACAGATTTATCAAAGAAAGTCGACTATCGTTCCCATCGAAAGATTCCATCAAATAATAGTTCAATTTACCCGATTTTGGACTATCTATGTTCATATCGTAGAGTTTTATCATAAAATCAAATCTTTTCTAATGAATGTCAATGAACCAATATACTGTACAATATAATATATTTCTTTGCAGTTTCATATAACACAAACGAGTATCTTTAAATTTTCAACAATATTTCAATTAGCGCATAAATTTCGCTCAATTTGACTGAACATGACATAGAACCGGTGTAGCTTGTATTGCCGCCAGTGACCATAATTTTATTGCACTCTCATCATATTCATATTGGTTGGCATCCTACTATTATAACACCGTCAATGAACAGAGTCAGCAGACAAAAAAACTGAGTTTACATAATTAATAAATTAGCTGAAAAGCATAAATAACTCGCTCGCTGATATACACACCGGGTATTTAAAGCATTCGAGCATGGCGAAATATTTAATCAGTGATAATTATCGATTAAGGATGGGACAATAAAAGGTTGTATCGAGTCTGTGAGCTATTGAAACATACTTTACAACATACTTTTGTTGCAAAAACAACCTAATCAGCCCAATCAACTTATTGAAATAGCAATGGGGAGAGTGATTCGTTACAGAAGACACAATGACCTCTAGCCCACTCATGGACTGCACTTCCAACGAAATTATCAGCAAACAACGATATATTCGCCCCAGCCATACAAAGTCACTAATTTGCACATTCATCTCACGCCAAGTAACAGATCCCTCTTAGGCAAAATAAGAAAATCGAAAATTTCATCTTGACTCAATTTATTTACATTGGAGATTTAAGATGGTCTCCGAAGAAATTCTTGCATCATGTTCCAAAGCAAATACCCTGCTGATCGTATGATTTAGTCGAGACAACACCTTCACATCCTCGTGATAGCTTATTAATGCTGAAAATGGAAAATGATTCGACGCATCTCATCGACATACAGACATACATTCGACGGCAACGACGAGAGAAATAAAAAGATTGAATTACATATAATGTCCTCGGGTGCTGTTTGAATGAAAATATTTAAAATAAAATTAAGAAACCGATAATTAATAATTCTGAACGCTGAAGTTATCATCTAGTCGATTAAAGGATATAATTTATGACCACACGTGATAGAAGTCCTTTCGTCTTGGGGAATCATCAAGTAATATCAGCTCAGGAAGGGGGTGCGGGTGATCAAAGAAGCGTATTAAGCTTTTGTTGATATTTAAAATTTGTATTTTGTTGTACTCGTAAGTAGTAACAAATACAGTTAGGCACTTGATTCAATTTACATAAACAAATGTAGAGAATTCAACAGATACTTTTTGTGAGAGCTTACCAAAGTCAAGTACACCACCAAAGTAAAGTGCTGAAATTAAGCTATTTGGCAGCACAACACACCTCAAAAGAGTTATTACTATTTACAAATTTTGGATAGAAGCTCTCTATGTTATTTGAAAGTCAATAAATAGTTAACGAAATGCATTTATTGAATGAAGTTTTTCATTCATGATTGAACCTAGGAAGTTTCCTCTGAAAAAATGAAAGTTATTTTAATGTCATATCATAGTTTGAGTGATTCTAATTCTAATAGTAGTTCGCTAAATTCTAATTCATCTAATCGGGAACATCAATACAACAACAGGCTTGCATGCTATAGATTGCTTGTTTAACAATGAGTGATTAGCAGAATTTAACATCACTTGTTTGCGATGAGTAAAACTAATAATATACTATGAATTTCACTGGCATAAACGTGTTAATTGCAATGCTCATTTACGAACGAGATGCTTTCGAATATGAAATATTCCTTCAATTACTATTATGTATGCATACAGTTGGCTACTATTGCTAATATACTCCCCGGTGAGGTTGGTTTCAGTGGGCGGGCGTCTAGTTGCTGTCTTCAAAAGGAATCAGAACAAGAAGTTAATTACTAGTTGAAAGTGATTGATGTGAATTGCCAACATGTAATACATGTAAGATAGGGAAGTAATTTTCAATTACTCATTGTTCGGAATGTACAGGTGGAACATAATTTTCGCACTGACTTCTTGCCAATGTTTAATGCATTAACGATCATCACTTACTTACACCTGGGGCTTTTGATTATTTTTGAAATGTTTGGATGGTACGAGTCTAAAGATGAACATATCTGTCCCCTACTGATTAATCGCTTGATTTTTAGTGGGTCCTTCCTAAGTGCCGTTAACATAGTTTATCAATTAGGATAACGGTAATACGAACCATCATGAAGCCCGCATTAAGTGTTAAAATTTTATTTTAGATCCAAAGGCTGAAATTCTTTTTATATATAGCACTTGGAGCTTTTAAAAGTCTTAACGCAAACTGTGATATCCTTAATGGTATGGGGAGGCATCCGAAGAAGTTCAACTCCAGGCCATAACAACACTGGTCTACAAAATTTAAACTTTATGTCACACGAAAACTTATATCAAATTTATAATGTAGTATGATCACCAAACAATAATCTATCAAAGAAAAAAATTGACACATCAGGTTTCTGTGTTTTTTACATTATTTTTCCATGAAAAGTACAAAAATCCTACACTTAGACAAATTTTACTTAATGTACAATATACAGTTTTCGTGAATGTTTGGCTTCTGGTAGGCCCCTTTTAAGTCTCCAAAAGTAATCGACTAGCTATATTCTAGATATATTCCTATCGGCTATATTTTTATAAACTTCTATATTCTTAAATACTTATACTGTTTTTTTCACTTGTTCGTAGCATCCTACAGTATTGTTGTCAAGTGTGGTCTCCCCGTCATAAATATCTCAGTGATGCTGTGGAACACGTTCAGGGTAGATTTACTCGCTCACTGTTATTTAAATTCAACATCCCTTACTGTGGTTATAGTGATCGTCTTCCCTTATTCCAAATTCCTTCATTAGAGTCCCGACGAGTGTTCCTTGACGAGTGCTTACTTTTCAAGCTACTCCATTGCCCTATGCTCTCCGATTTCAATCGATCAGATATATCCCAATTAATGTTCTCTCTTCCCTTTGCGCGTTCTGAAGTTTATTTTAACTCACCGCTAGTGCGTATGCCCAGGAAGCATAACGATCTTCAGCTTGGTCCTTTTCCGCTAATGTTCTGTCAATCTAAGTCGCAAATTAAAGATATAATTCTTAATTCTTCTTATAATGTTTGACTTTAGTTTTAATTTTTTTACCATTTTGGCGCTTTCTTCAATAATAAATTGTATACTAGCTTTAATTTGTTCAAGTTCTAATATGTATTTTTCTAATATTTTCATTTATTTTTAAATTTTTCTATTTTCTTCTCTTGGGTTTATTTCATATTTCTATTTTTGTAATTGGGCAGAATCCTGTTAAAGTGCATTTATAATTTTATAAATAAATAAATATATATATATATATAAATATATATATATATATATATATATATATATATATATATATATATATACATATGTGCATATATATATATATATACATATATGCATATATATATATATATATATATATATATATATATATATATATATATATATATATATATATATATATATATATATATATATATATATATATACATAGAATATATGTATATACATATATATATCTTTTTTTTTATTTATATTTTATTTACATTTATTTGAGCTCGTAAACACGTATTCTGAGGGACAATTTCGCCGCTATATCATCCTGTAAAAAAACAACATGCAATGATTTATATATATATATATATATATATATATATATATATATATATATATATATATATATATATATATATATATATATATATATATATATATATATATATATATATATATATATATATATATATATATATATATATACATATATGCATATATATATATATATATATATATATATATATATATATATATATATATATATGTATATATATATACATAGAATATATGTATATACATATATATATCTTTTTTTTTATTTATATTTTATTTACATTTATTTGAGCTCGTAAACACGTATTCTGAGGGACAATTTCGCCGCTATATCATCCTGTAAAAAAACAACATGCAATGATTTAGTTCATCACTGAGATTATATGTTAAAAAGATGAGTACATGCTTTTCCAACTTGGTTAACTAACTAGGTCTAACTTTTAGAGGAATCAAAGCATTGAGCCCATTTCACGTTTTTGTATTTTTTACCAGATGAATTGGCATTTAATCATAGGCGTTCCGCGGCCTAAAATCTAGCAGGGGGCAGGGGCCAGGGGCCGGAAGAGTCAAAACATGCGATAATTTTGCTCTCCGTAAGGCACACATGCTGTTTATACTATTTATATAGTTTGCGAACGCATTATATATTTGCTAGTTCATTATTTGCATAATACATTATTAAATATGCTTCCTGTCTGTGAATACGTGTGAGCTAATAATGTGGATAGTATGTAGTAGTACGAATAGTATGTACATGTACACATGAATTATCCGTGACCGCTCAGGAATGAAAGTAATTAAAAACACAAGACTATTTTTTCATTTAGAAGCTAAATATACATATTTGAATTTTCTAACAAATGTAGTAATTTGCGGGTCAATTATTTCAAGTATTACATAAACACTGTAGAACAGTATAGATTACTTTCGAAATATCAACATCTGTGTAGAAGTTGGAATGCATTAAGCTAATAAGGGATTAGACTTACGCCTAAAATTATTGTTTAGAAACCTGAAAAAAACAGACATAGTTTACCAAGAAGAGCATTGCTGCGATGCACTCTTCATTCTAGCTGCGACCAAGCATAATTGAACCTGGAATGGCCACTTTTATTCACCGATTCCGGAAACAAGCCACAACAGAGAGGAAACAACTGAAAGTCACATCGTTTTGTTCGAACAAGGGAATATGAATAAAGCGCGCAGACATTAACACGAGCTCCCAAATTGAGATTTGGATTATATCCAATTTTGTGAACTAGTGGCCTAATCCCATGTAAGAATGCGCACACTGTGAACATGTACAGAATTTGGTCATGAACCTGATTTGCGAACACAGGTTTTGTACTAAGTGGTTCTATGCGTAAGCGAGATCGCCGGCTAAAATTGTATGGCTACATCAAAGTCGTTTTAACCATACAATTTTTTCCGCGGTCTGGGGGACACACATAGATTGGGATGTGTTTTCTATATGGCAGCTTCTGACAATCGCTGTTCTGCTTGCATGTACACGCTCACACGCAGTGAACAGCGATCATCAGAAACCGCCATATTGAAAATTTCCTTGCATGAGCAACGATCGTCAGAAGCCACCATATTGTAAATTTCCTTCCAGAAGTGAACAGCGATCTTCAGAAGCCGCCATATTGGAAAACTACTTGTACGTACACAAAAATATCGTATACACACAAATACAATTACAAATTGGATATAACCCAAATCCCAATTTGGGATCAAGGCTCATTATTGATAATGGCTTTGAAACGTTTACATCAAAATGGGAGGTTTCACTAACACGTGCCATTAAAATTAGAAGAGTGTAAAATCATACAAACGAAGACATGGACTTTCAAGCCATTCAGTTTGCAGGGAGACTTATCTGCGTGTCCGAGACTAGATGAAAAAGCAAAAGTTTTCAAACTGGTGCTCTTTCCTGGTTTTGGTTTTCGTGATCGTTTAGGAAATGTGAGATACAAACAGTGCTTTTTTGCGAATGATTTAATTTTTTTTTCAAACTTCATAAACTTTTTCTCGATCACTTAGTGTTTAAGCAGTGTTTTAACTCTTCCATTCACAAGACCCACCCCACCGCAAGGAGTTGCATTTTTAGTTTGAAAAGATTTGCTTAACATGTTCGTTTTAGAAAGAATGTAGTGAAAGATCAAGAACCTGACCACAAGCTTTAGAATATTGATTGAATGATAGATCCGCGATGTATAAACTGAGTCTTGGTCTTTTCCTTCTCTCATTCCTTTCTCTAAAGAGATAGCTATCAATAACGCTTTTGCAATCAGGAAATTTCATTGATCTCATCTGCTTTAATAATTGTCAATAAACTGATTCGATGGTATTGCGGACGAATTCTAAGATGGAAAATGTGTCCATCAGAACAAGGTGGATTCAGTGAGCTAGATATAGCTACAAATCTAGCTGCAAGGTGTTTCACCTTAATGTCCTGACATGGCAGTAACACCATCATAAGGTTGTCCAAGAACAAGCAATTCATTAAGCTGTCTATAAGGCTCAAAATTATATCTACTAAAAATGAGGCATGTGTAACTCTTAAACAATCTACAAAACCTAAAAACCCTTCTTCGGCTGTTAGTCCTTTAGCAAACCTCACAACGACGAGGAACTATTCCTGATTGTACACACAAAAAAAAATTCGCTCTGCTATATGTGTAGCAAAAATAAAAATATCTGTAATAGCCATAATTAACTGTAGTGGGCACAAAATTGCCCCTACAAATATATTTTTGTTCTATTTATGTGTGATACATAATTTATACTAGCAACAGGTATAACTATTGATATAAAAGGTATTATGAGTATATGGAAATTCAGAGTTATACTCATTTTAAGTAAAATTTGGCTTTCAGGTAAAAAATATAGCTCGGGTACACAAAATATGCACACAGCAATCATAATTATGCACGCTACAGGTATAAGTTCTATATGGGTTTCTCTGTTTTCTGGTAGCGAAAGATATGAAATCCATACAGTTGGTATATTATATACGCGACAGGTATAAAATGACCACTGAACAATGTAATATGCTTTTCGTAGATATATGGTTTATTTTCGTTTCTAATTATGGGGCATCTTTTGTTTATAGTTTGAGATTGAGCTTGCAAAAGGGTCGGTAGCTTAGCTCGCTAACGCGTTAGTCCGAAGCAGCGATCTACTGCCCGCGGGTTCGAATCCCGCCGTGCCCATGGCTGTATTTGTTCGTCTTATGTGTTCTTAACAGTCAGCGACTGGGCATAATACCAGCGCTCCATTGATTAAGTGCCACATTAAAGCTTTAGTAGCGACTAAGAATATTCTCCCATATGTGTCTCCTTACCGCCATGGCTAAGCGCTCGCTTAAAAGAGCATGAACTGAGCTTTTTTCTGCTTACATACGATAAATAGTTATATTATATCTACTGTGAATATATTATGTCTTTCAAAATACACCCATATACTCATGTGAGATATATTATATTTCCGTCGTTTTATATCTGTCAGCGATATATTTTTTTTTTTGAGTGTAGGCCCTTACTTCGTCTGTCATAATGACTATCAGTCCGAACTCTTTTGTTTCATCCGTGTTTCCTCGTGAACGATGGCATTTTGTGATCTGCCACAACAGTAGTTCGCAACCTTGTTTTGAAAATATTTTTCAACACATGAATCATGCTTCTCGTACAAGTCACTTAATACCAAAACGTTTCTGCGGTTACCTAGGGCAAATTTTTCATCATGTCTCAAAAAAAAACAAGTCCTTGACAACTGAGACACATCGTAAAGACGATCACCTTTTCCTAATAATCTCGGTTCACAATACTTCTATACTGTTCACGCACCGATTCACTGACTATCTTTCCAGCACTCTCAGAAGCATTGTTTGATATATGGATGTCCTTGATCGCATTGTGGATAAGTTTTCAATGTTTCGTGATTCAGCAGCACTTCTCGAAGTTTCTTCTATTTTCTGAATCCAACCACAAACAAAGAGGCGAAGTATCAAGGGTCTACGTTAGGAAAGAATTATTTTTCTGGGAGGGGCCAGTCTGGGGTCTAGGGGGGTCCCGGCCCCTCCTGGACCCCCTTACGATGCGCCTATGTATTTAATACAAAAACAATCATAGCTGGCAGCCCTATTATGGTTTTTTAACATCTTCTTACTGAATAATGTCTACAGTAAGATCCTGTTACCAAATTAATTTCGTTTCAATTTCATGACTGCACTGGAACTTATAGGGCAAAAAACTATATTCACCTGAACAAATTTTCAAAATTCAAGACACTGAAATGTCTTTGACAATCAAAATGGTGGCTCTGCACTCTTAGTTAGGAGTAATCTGGATATGGAACCCGTCGCGGTTCGCGATCTTAAATGCTGCGCCATTGCTGCAGCGGTGGTCAAAACCACAGATCACAGGCGAATCCTCGTTGTATCTCTGTACGTTCGATGTAGTTCGTCAAAGTAAAGTCTATTGCACGATTTCGGAGTCATTAACTCAATCACTTCTCAATACAAATATTCGCTTATCGGTGGCGATCTGAACTCGAGACACCCAACCTGGGGAGATTCCGTAACGAACGGAAATGGCAGGGTGTTGCTCGAATGGCTGCAGCTAAGCAGTCCTCCCGTTTCCTTGCAAATAGTTGCTCCGAACTCGCCAACAAAGCCAAGTAGTAACTCGACAATCGATTTTTTTCTCCTGTCAGACGACCTGCGCAACAGTATTGATCTCCCACACTGTTGGGCGCATGCAGGTATGTCTGATCACTTTGCCGTGAAGCTCCGACTTCTGTTCCGCTCATTTTTCAGCTTCATGAAAAGACCCCCAAAGACAGCTAGGTCTTTTAAAAATACCGATTGGGGCAATTTTCAACGGGACATAGACGATGCGGTAAGAAATCTTGATGTTTGTGTGACGAAAAACTTAGCAAACCGTCAGGTTGATAATCTTTTAGAGTCCATCAATGATATTATAAATGAAACCGTTGTATGGAATACACGCTTGATCACTCTTAATAATTATCAGAATCATGCACTGCCGCCGGAAATTGTTAAGCACGTGAAAGTGAGACACCTTTGGCGCTGCAAGTTAAAGCGAATTTTCCACAGACATGGGAGGGATCACCCGTTGTACAAGTCACTACTTTCGAGTACCAACTGTCTCAGCAAAATAATTGCTGAAATAGTTGGTAAATTTCGCAGTGAGCGGCTTGTGCAGCGACTGGGCGACATTCGACCAGGCCCCGACATGTTTAAGGAAATAAATTTGCTTTCTGGTAAATATAACAGCCACAAGATGGTGGTGACGATTGACCATGTTGTTGTGAGCAACCCTAGTCATCAGGCTGAGTTGTTTGCATCAACATTCCAATCACAATTAAATGCTGTTTCGCCTACCAGTTCTGCTCCTAACCGCCAAATGGTGAGAGAAGAAGTCAGTCGCTTTCTAGATACAAACCACGAGCCACTGGCCATATTTTCATCCGAAAATCCTGCGGATGACCCGCAAGATGCAAATAACCAGTTCCACTTTGTTAATAGTGGATACTTGGTGCAACTGCTGCGCGGTATAAAAAGCAAGAAGTCTTCTGGGTATGATGGAATGTCTAATTTCATTATTAAACATCTACCACTCTCTATGCTCAGAATTCTCTCCATTGTATTTAACAATGCCCTGAACAATGGTTACTTTCCCGACTCATGGAAAGTAGCCAAGATTATTCCCATCCATAAGAAGAGCAAAAGTAAAGCGGCCAGCAATTTCCGCCCAATTTCTCTGCTCCCTAATCTAGGGAAGATTTTCGAGAGAATTTGGCTGGAAAAAATAAAAAAACATTGCGAGCGCGTGCAGGTGATTCCTGATCACCAATTTGGCTGTAGGCGCAGGCACGGGACGCAACACGCCATCTCATCCCTGCACGATCAAATCGTGTCTCACTTGAATGAGCGAAACATTCCAACAGTAGTGTGTGCTTTAGATATCGAGAAGGCTTTCGATTCCGTATGGCACGAAGGTCTTCTGTTTAAGTTGATCAAGTTTGAATTCCCGGAAGAGGTGATAAGACACGCAGCGAGCTTTCTTACCAACAGGCAATATTATGTCAGCGTTAATGGACACAGATTCTCCCAAAGGACCTGTGACGTCAGGAGTGCCACAAGGTTCTATCACTGGACCAATTCTTTACACCATATTCACCGCTGATCTTCCCATTCCAGTGGGCCAACCTCAAGTTCAAATTCTTCAATATGCCGATGACACGCTCTTATTCGCGTCGAGCCAAGATCCGCTCAAAGCAGCGAGGAGCCTGGAATACTACTTGGCAGAATTAAGTCTTTACTTTCACGAATGGGGCATCAAACCAAATAGCAGTAAGACACAGCTTAGTGTATTTCGCAATCCTTCTTAGTATCGGGGATCGCAAACTATTCGCAACAAGACCAAAAAACTCGCTGTCTCGTTCGGAACTTCTAAGATTACTCCTAGCTCAACTCTAAAGTAACTCGGTGTTGATTTTCACGAATTTCTAAAATTTAATCCTTACGTGCGACGTAAAATAAAAGCTGCCAAATTCGCATTTCAACGCATCAGATATCTTTTCGCCAAAAAGATGGTTGTGACCACCAAAGCTAAATCCATTTGCTACCAGACCTTGATCCGGCCTATCCTGACTTATGCTTCCCCTTCCTGGATTACCTGTTCAAAGACTGTGATGGCCGAAGCAGAGATGTTCGAACGAAGAATTCTCCGCTTCTGCACTGGCAGGTTCTACAACCCGGTAACTAAAAAGTGGCCGAAGAACCTTCTCCTCTATCAGGAGTCGGGACTGAAGCCACTTAGGGACCGGGTTGTAGAATTAACGACAAAATTCTACGGACAAACAGACGGACATGAAAACGGACTGATGCGGTCAATAGGGTGTACAGGTGGCTTCAATGTGCCATTTATACGCCCCGCGAAGGCAGCGTATCAACGGCAGCTCATGGATGCGCTATTTAGCTATGTAGGCCTTCCGCGGAACAGAAGGGGCAAAATGTAAGGCCTAGGTTAAGTTTTAGGTCTAATTAGGTTAGGTTAGTTATAATTAGGTATAGGTTAGAACTTAATTGTAGTGTAAGGTAGATTTTAAGTCAAGTATTGTTCAGATAACCCCAGCACTTGTACAAGCTGGTTAGTAATTTTAGGGTGTAAGATAAAAACTGTGGAAAAAATATAAATTAAAAACTAAAAACCATAAGAGCCTGCAGGCCAAAATAGTATAGCCGCTAGACTTTAAATTATCATTGTTAATTATACTTTAAGCTAGGTTAAGAATGTACAACAAAAATGAAATAAAAATCTTCTTCAATCAAAAAAAAAAAAAAAGACACTGAAATTGCCATAACTAGCAGCTCAAGCCCAATTTTTCAAGCAAATTTCTACCAAACGTGGCTTAGAGTAAGGCTCAGCTATAGTGTGAATTTAATTACAATCTTGTGACTGAATCAGAATTCATAAGACAAAAAACAGTTTTTTTCTTAGTCATTCTGTAACATGGCACCACTGGCACAGATTGGCTCACATTTCAAAATCGCTTGTATCAGACCTGGTCCTACTCAAAACCATTACATGCTGTAAATTTCAGTTGTATCTAATAACCGGGTCATGAGTTCTCGCGAACAGAAGTTTCTGATGCTAAAAATATAAGTGAGTCGGGGAAGGGTTACCGTTCCTTCCCGATGTAAAGTTTCTAAAGGTTTACTTTGGCTATGAAGGCAAGGCATAAGATTTCTGGAGCGTCGATGAATTGAAGGTTTTCATTTGCAGTGTCTGCCGTAGCTACAGGGTTGCCAACATATTCACAAAAAAACAACGTAAATTTACAACTCAATAATATCAGTATGTTCTGCAAGATTTATAATGATTTGATAGCTCTGTCAGAAGTCATCGCAATTCAAAAAATTTCAAATTTTTCCAATCTCTTTTTAGGCACCTAGCGCACACATCGAGTTAAAAGCTTCTAAAACATTTTCGTATTCGCATTTAAAACACGTTCAAAATTCATTTCATTAGCTGAGTTTTTGCAAAAATTATTTGTTAACGAAATAATTGGTATATTTAAAATATCACAAAATGGCCGCCGGTGCCAAAGGGTTGAAGAATATTAACATTTGGTGAGACCTGGACTTATTCTGCATATACACCAAAGCATCCTGAAAATTTCAGCTCAATCGGGATTCTCAATCCCGAGAGATAGTCACTGAATTCTTTTGATGATATATATATATATATATATATATATATATATATATATATATATATATATATATATTGAACATTAGTAAAAATCAAAAGTCTTATCATAGCCAAGCTTGTGTCATTAGTTTTCATTTCACCTACATACATGTTTTTTTTTCAAAATTAGTCTTTTCATAGAAATATATGAAAACAATCAAATATTTCGCAAAATTTCAATTCATGTCACACACGCATCCAGCTCACTGTTTATTAAATTTATTAGCACTCCTCTGTAGTCTTCTTCTAAATATTTTCAAATTATGACATAAATTCATTATTTAACAATATCACCTTGTTCCTGCCGCGCTATGCATGAATTTAAACTCTGACTACGTTGCCGTTCGCCTGAATACCAAATTACTCTCTTTATTACGGATAAGTGCGCAAACATTCCGAGTGCGATACATGAATTGGCTGGGTCAGCCATGTAAACAAAAACTATGTAGCGCATTAAAAACAATGGCTGGCCAGTTACAAAGGTACACAGCCATTAAGTATGTTATCGGTTGATTTTATCTCACCACCGTCGTAACTGGGGAACGAGAAGCGACCACGTTAAGGCGACGGTTCCGGGAGAAAGCATAAAAAAATGTCCCATGAGTCGTCATGTTCTCGTCGAATAATTACATTTAATTGTACCGTACTTTCAGTTAACCATCCATCCATCAGTTTGAAAAGTACTTTATGCGCCATTTTTCCATTTTTCGAACAAGTCTCGGAGGACACTTTTTTAGTTGCAGTGTAATTTGCTGGTTTTTTTTTAGTTCAAAGTATTGGAGCTTTGGTGTATTGTAGAATTATTTACATTCAGAAGCATATATGGGTACACGAGAATAAGGCAATGATTAAATAATAGATTAAATAATAGATGATTGGAAATGCCAAATCGCAATGCAAAGTCCAAAAAACATACAGTTGACAATTGGATGCCTCACTTGCCAAATCGATTAACTCCATTTTCTGATTTTATTAAATGTTACTATCAAAGCACTTAAGAAGCTCCTAACTGTATATATTCAAAACAAATTTCTCTAATAATAGGTATTAACACCACTTAATACTTATTATTACAGAAATTTGTTTTGAATATATACAGTTAGGAGCTTCTTTAGTGCTTTGATAGTAAAAATTTAATGAAATTCAGAAAATGGAGTTAATCGATTTGGCAAGTGAGGCATCCAATTATTAATACCAGTTTTCTGCCCCACATTCAGTTAGTACTTAATTAAGAGCAGTTGTATATTTTTTTTATAAAATTCAACGCGGTCAAAGTTGGATAAGATCACAATAGAGTTTCAAATATCTTTTGGGCAGAAGATCTAGTCTTTGACTGATTAAGTACTAAAATATGATCAGCTCTTTAACTGAAACTCTCACTAAATTCATTTTCGAATATCTTCACATTTAGTGATAAATATAGGTCAATCAATCACTTCATACTGAAGTGTACTAACCATGTAATAGTGCAGCGTAGTAGCCAATAATATTAAAAACAATACTGTAAACTCCACTACCGCGAGAAAGTATTTACCTTAATTGCATCTTATTAATTGATATATTACAAAACTACCCGACTTATATGAAATAAATATTTGCATTTCGTTACAATCTCGAGCATCTGCCGCTCGCTACAACATTCCTGGATACATTTTCGTATCGAATCCGAACGGAAAAACTTATCTTGACAAGAGCAATTTTCGAACAACAACTGGAAGCAAATTTTTTCGTTTTATCAGCATGCATTGATCATGAGAGCAGAAGGTATCGGGAGATCGCGATATTCTTTGTACCAATTACACGATACCACACCGTAATTGTGCTCCACAAACATATCATCAAAATTATTCATTCTTGTTTGGCCTCGACGGTGGTTGTCACATCGCAGCCGCGGTGCCGCCAAGTCGCATTTACGCGTTCCGTTTCCATCACGAGTCAATTACATATTTCATTCAGATACACTCAAAGTCACCGATCGGTAACCGATCATGATAACGGACAATCGACTAAATACGCGAACAAATGCAATCCATCGAATAGCAGGTGCCAAATACACATCTTTGGGTGCTGTTTCGCACAACAAGCTCGTACGAAACGCTGTAGTGCATGCACCGTCACTCACCTGTCAAAACTAATTTTAATTAATCGATCGCGATTAATCACTCTGAGCGTTTATCAATTATGAATTATGGTAATGGATTTCCATTAGATTGAACATCGGCGATTAGAGAGGCTTACGTTACTTCGGTAGTAGGAGCAAGGTGATAATTTTTGGAACACTTTCCCACACGCGATTCCTATATGAGAAAAACGATATTGAATCGGAAACGTATATTAAATTGAATTTTTCAAATAGAGGAAATTGTATTTAATGTGTACCAATTTTTTCAGTATTTCAGTAAACATGTTCTAACAAATATTGAAAATAAACTTAAAAGAAGTTATGGTTAATAATTTGAAAACTGGAGAAGTTAACTAACTAGATGACAACGTTCCCGATTAATTCCATTCCAGCGTTTAACGATTAATTTCCTCGTGATGAGTGTTTAGTTATTACAACCATCAAAGAAAACGTGCAACACGAGATAAATAGGTAAATTGCCAGAGCTGCTACAATCTAAAATTTAATTTAATAAATCTTTCGAATTATATCTATATATTATTAAGTTAAATAGCAAATAGTAGATTGAGTTTAAAAAACGACAATAAAATGCATAGAGTGTTTTACCATTAGAAACCCTTGCAGTATACCATTCCAAGGAGAGGTTGCATCCTCGGTACCCATATTAACGGTTCGAACTGAACTTTCATATCGTTCCATCGGTCCTTGTGTTTCATTTGCATATGACTAAAAAACAAAGAATTATGGGAATTTCATAAGCACATTTGTCAGTCAGTCAGATATTATGGTTCGATTTAATTTCTGGTCTAAAAATTCAAAAGCAAATGAAACATCTTTATCATCACAACTTTAACGACATATGTATATGTAATATATGTCCACTTGTAACCAACGACGGATGCAAACTTCGATTCAGGAGGGGATCACTGGCTCTGAAGCCCCAATAAAAGAATTCACATGACATTTGACATTAATACGGGGAAATTAAAATGCACACTTATTGATTTAAACCATTAAGCAGACTTGCAACGTTATTCAAGTGCAAGTGCAAATTAAGGAGTGAAATTTTTACTAATGTTATATATATATATGTTATATATATATATATATATATATATATATATATATATATATATATATATATATATATATATATATATATATATATATATATATATATATGTTATATATATATATATATATATATATATATATATATATATATATATATATATATATATATATATATATATATATATATATATATATATATATATACACAGTAAAAAATATGAAGTGCTTTTTAACCCCACTTAGCGGATAAGCTAACATTTTACACCATCTGATGCTTTTGATGCCCTTGAATACACCACCGTTGTGGTGTTAAAATCACAAATGTCTATTCGGTGCGAAATAAATCATCCCACACCGTAAAATGTTTTCAGAAACTCCAAAGATATGAAAAATCATATATGACCCCATTGGGATAAATGATACGCAGAATTTATCCCCGATTGGGCATCGATGAAAACATGTTCATTCTTGAACGGCAAAATTTCCCTTTGAGTGTAAATATACACCAAACGGATAAAATTATATTGCGTGTTTATTCATGTGTCACTTGTGAGGTAGTTTCATTGTTTTTCAATCGTCTCGTGGTTTCACAGTGATCGAAATGAAGAAATTATTTAAAGTGAAATTTGGGAGTCAACAGAAGTTTGTTCTTGTTGAAAGTGATGGCGAGATAAGCTTTATGGAGTTTCTTGCAGCAAGTAAGTGGGAAAAATCAGCTTCGTAGTCTTAAGCAATATTTAGAAATATAAATTTAGAATAGAAATAGAAACCTTCATGGTACTCAACCAGAAATTACGTAATAATATCGGAAAAAATTGTGCATATTATGTTGTTATGTGTGTGCAAATTGTTTTATTTGTGGGAAAATTAGGAAAATTAAATACAATTTAATTTTCAAACATCTAGGTGTTCTGAAATTTGACATTGAACTGAGCGAAAATACATACGTGTCTGTGTATTGTGATGACTCAACATTGGACGATGAATCATTTTCGTTTTTAATTAGTAATTCTATGCAGGTCGTAGATTACGTATTTGTTGTTAGAATCGAAGAAAATCACGGTAAAATGTGTAGCATTGTCGCAAAATGTTAGAAATCGAAAAAAAATATTACAGAAAAAAGTACATCAGTAGGCTGCCAAACTGATGAAAGTGAAAGTGACGAATCAGTTCCAGGGAAACTTCGTAGGTGTAATGCGTTCGTAGGAGAATTTCCATCAGCAAAAGTCGATTTGGAAAACGTAACTACGGTAAGTAAATATTTTTCAGACTAAGAAAAGTAACATAGTGGTTTTGTAGGAATTAAATAACTACCTTGCTCGTGTCGCTCCGGAAGTGCTCCAGGCTTACGAAGCTAGGGGTGCATTAGACGACCGTTCTCGCAGAATTGCTGTCAACACGATTGTGAACAAACTGACAGATACTTGTGGATTTTATCCATCCCGGCAAGAAAAAATCATATATGCGAAAGCAACGGCTTCGTTATTTCCGAATTTGTGTGTGGGGCAAGATTCCCGAAACTATGTATGGAATTTTTTAAAAATTTATTATATTTCTCTAAGCGTAGGATTTATTTCAGCAAATATTTTATGATGATGAAAATCGTGGTGGCTACTTTGGCCATCGCTTAAGAACAGTCAACAGAGTGGCAGGGAATTCATCTCGTCTGGAAAAAGATAAAAAAAATGAAACCTCTACGACATTAACATCAGCTGTAGACGTTGATTCAGTAAGCAGTGATGTTCAGTGGCTTCGAAATGCATGTGTCAAGCAGCAAAAATTAGAAATTCTTCAACGAATGAAAAGAACGTTTCAGCACCGAAGGACAATCGACTCATTGAATCGCATTTATGAATATCCTCGTTTTTTAGACACCCCTGGCCTGGTAAGTACCCAAATAAATATAGAAATTTACTGGATATACATTGAATATTGCAATAAATTTCATGAAACTAAAAACAAATGCAGAAAAGAAGATAATTTGCTGAATTATAATTAAATATTGTGTTGTTTTGCCCTCAAAATTTAATTCAATTTACATATTTAAAAAATTTTTCGAATTTAATTAAAAAATTATATCTAGCTTAAGAAAATAATATTCTATTAATCATCTAATATTGCCTACACGTTTCAGATCGAGTTAGATTTTGATTTGCTGTTTGAAGGAAAAGGGGATCTATTAATGCAAAGCTGGAGTAGTTTGCAATCAAAAATAGCAGATGTTGCTTCGTTTAAAAAAACCAAATTATGTGATAACGATTTTGATGATGATGACCGTATGGTGTATTAAAAATTTATACATGTATATGTTTTTAATTTTATTTTCATAGGATGGGATGAGACAACATCTCAATTTTTAACTCTTCACAGCCTACTTCCCTCAATTGGTCGTACTCGCAATAAGGAAAATCAGGAGGAATATAAACTAATCAAATTCCGAAAAGTATGTTTTCTGAAGCAAAATTACATAAAGACCAAATTCATGAACTTTTGTTTCAGCTTGGTACGTCAATTTCAAATCGTGTCACCGGTGCTCCCCATATAATTGCTTACGGTAGCAATAAAGCTGCAATCTCCTACTACTACATTGCGCTGGACACTTACGAGCTTCCTGTACTAAACAATACATCGCTGTCAGCTTGGGACACTCTTTTAAAGACATACTTTGTTTTTAATTGCGAATATCCGCAGAAAGCATCAACTTTCTTTTTATTCATCCAAGAAGCTATTTTTAAACTTGGGCTGGCTAGGATGTCAGCGAAAATGCGGGATTTGCAGACAAAATTAAATTTGTAAGAAATTATAAGTTGCTAGCTTGCTAAAAATTCTCGCATATTAATTTGTTGACCATTTAAAATGACTTTTTCCTGCTTTGTATGTAAAAAGGAATGTTTATCTCCTTCAATGTATATTAGACACTTGCGAGTTGTTCATAACGCTCCTACGAGTGTTTCGTCTCTACTTTGTGGCATTGAAAAGTGTAAAAAAAAATTCAAAACTTTCAGTGGACTAAGGCGACATTTGATAACTTCTCACAGGGACTCTAAAACTAATGAAACTTCTAACGAAATTTCTGACGGGTGTAATGATTTATCTAATTTCCAATCAGTTTATAACGCCACTGAATCGACACCAGCTAGCTTTCTCGATGAAACGCAATCAATGAATTCAATTGACCATGTAAAACATAATTTTATATATCATTTAGCATCACTTAAACTACCTTATCGAACTCATAATTCTATTCTTAGTGAAATATCTAGTTTTACTAAACACATTGGGATTTCAATTGAAAGCAAACTTGCTAGTGTTAATACTATAAAAGATGAAATTGCCTGCCTGAAAGAGCCATTTCTTAAATTCAACTCAGCCTATAAAATGGGGAAATTCTTAAAGAAATATGTTCCTCATCCAAAAGAATATGCATGCGGTACCCGTCAGGACACTGAATGGGATCCGAATAGTAATACTTACTATGTAAAAACAAAAACAAATACTTTTATGTATATTTCCATCAAAGAAACTTTAGCATATTTATTTTGCAATGATGACTTCAAACATTGTATATTAAGTTACTGTTCTGACTACAATTCGAATGTATTAAATAGCTTTAGAGATGGGACGTATTACAAAATACACCCTGTTTTAAATTCACGGCAAAGCGCCATTATTCTTCAAATATATGTAGATGATTTTGAGACGGCGAATGCATTAGGATCAAAAACAGGCATTCACAAAATTTCTGCTTTCTATTTCAGAGTGTTGAACTTACCTCTTGAATTAAATTCATTGCTAGAAAACATACATTTGCTAATATTAAGTCATTCATCAGATGTCAAATTGTATGGGTACGCTGATATTCTTGCTCCTTTAGTTAACGACTTAAAGTATTTAGAAGAACATGGTATAAATCTTGAAAAAAATTGAAGTATAATCAACGTAAAAGTTATATTATTTTCTTTATGTCATGATAACTTAGGTGCTAACTCTCTTTATGGGCTTGCAGCATCATTTAATTCTGCATATCCATGTAGGTTTTGTATTTTACCAAAATCAAAATTTCAAGTTGTTTTCAATCATGATTACACAGAACTGAGACACAAAAACAATACCACTATGGCTGACATTTTAGTTGGTATAAAGTCTATGTGTCCATTTAATGATCTGATGTATTTTAATTGTTTCGAATCGAAGTCGGTAGATTTGATGCACGATTTGTTAGAAGGCATAGCACAGTATGAAATAAAACTATTTCTTACATATCTAGTGAAGCATTTAAAAGTACTTGATATAAATAATCTAAATAATAGAATGCATTGTTTCAGTTACGGTATTTTAAATCAGAAAAATAAACCAAGCTCAATAAATATTGACAAAAAAGGAAACAGTTTATCACAAAATGCAAGCCAAACTCTATGTCTCATTCGTTACTTGCCATTTATTATTTACGATATCGTTGCGTTGCATTTAAATGAATTTCGACAACAATATGAATTATTTATTTCCTTATCAAAAATAATAAGGATTGTCATATCACCCATTCTTCCTTTTACTTATATTAGTGAACTGAAAAACATAATCGAGAACCATCTCCAACTGTTCAAAGTAGTTTATAGTCCAAAAAAGTTAATCCCTAAGCATCATATTCTAATCCATTATCCTTACATAATTCAAGAGATGGGACCACTTCCAATGTTTAGCACTATGCGCTATGAAAGTAAACATAAACTATTCAAAAGAATCGCGCGAAATAGCAATAATTTTATTAACATATGTAAAACACTAGCAACATTTCATCAAAACACTTTTTATATTGGATATGAAAACCGAACATTTAAAAAACCAGTTGGGTGTAAGAATTCTAAACACGTGGAACAAAAAGTTTTGAATTTATAGACCTTTTATCAGCTAATTTGAACTTAGCGAAGGATGATATCATAATCACTATCAAGTCAATCAATTGTGGAAAAGATTTTCGCAGGGGATTTTTAATTTTTAATGGGATTCGAAATGACATGCCACAATTTACAATGATAAGGGAAATTATAAAAATAAAGACTTCTATATATTTCATTCTTCAAGAATATGAATCACTAAAATTTAATGAAAATCTTCAAGCATATCAGTTAAAAGTTTTGAATAATTATTTCGTCAAATTAATAGAAGATTTTGAAAATATGTGCACTTATGAAATAACCTACTGCAATCAAGATAAATCTTTTTATATTATATCAGAAGTAGTTTTAGTTTAGTATTTAAATGTATATTTATACATTTGCGTTAATAAATGAATTTAAAGGATGTTATGCTTTTTCTACTAATTTTAAAAATATTTTGAATTTCTTTCTGATAATTTCTTTGTTTTAATTTCTTTCTTTCTTAAAATATTTTCCGAAATAGTTAATACTGTGGAAGTGCATATACAAATTTCCCTTATTACATTATCCCGAACAAGGTTATAACTAAAATTTTAGGAGTTTTTTTGCAACATCGAACGAGGAAAAAAATATCCGTTTACGTTATATTTACACCGGTTAAGAGTATTTCTAAGTTACCCTGTCGATGTTTATTATATTATCCACCATTTTGGTGTCAAAATACTCCGTAAAATGCTGGACTCCATGGAACACCGGCCGGTGTTTTTTTTTGAGCCATTTTTGTTACAGTGTATATATATATATATATATATATATATATATATATATATCATCAAAAAAATTCAGTGACTATTTCTCGGGAACGCGCCATCCGATTAAGCTAAAACTTTAAGGATATGCAGAATAGGTCCAGGTCTCACCAAATGTTAATCATCTTTAACTTTTTGGCGCCGGCGGCAATTTTAGTGATATTTTAGATATGTCTATTATTCTATTAAAAAATAGTTTTTAAAAAAAACTAAGTTTCCGAAGTGAATTTTGAACGCGTTTTTAAAAAAAAATTGATAAGGTTTTGGAAATTCTTAGCCCTGTATATGTGCGCTAGGTGCCTAAAATGAGAACGCGAAAATTTGAAATTTTTTGAATTGCTATAACTTTTGACAGAGCAATTGAATCATTACAAAACTTACAGAACATATTAACGTTACTAAGTTGTATACTAAGTTGTATAGTTGTGCTGGTAAACCCTGTAGCTACAGCAGGCGCTGAAAGTGAAAATCTTCAAACCGTCGACTTTCCTGAAAGATTTTCGCTTTTTAGAATAAAAGCAATTCATATGCAAATCTCATGCTTTGTGTACACAGTCAAATTAAACCTTTGGAAATTCCATGTCGGACAAGAACGGTAACCCTTCCCCAATTTAACTATATTTTCACGGGAACTCACGACTCGATAATCAGATACAGTTAAAATTTACAGAATGTATTGGTCTTGAGTAGGACCAGGTCTAAAAATCTCTAAGAAAAATAACTGCTTTTGGCCCCATAAATTCTGATTCAGTCACCAAATTTTATAGAAATTTGGTTGCAAAATTAGGTTGGAGCTGCCAGCTATGGTAATTTTGGTGTCTTGAATTTTTAAAATTCGCTCAGGAAAATAAAGCTTTTTGCTCTATAGTTTCCAATGCAGTCATGGAATGAAAACGAAATTCATATCGAAATTTAAACTTATTGCAGACAATACTCAGCAGAAATCAAGTTGGAAAAAATGATAGGGTTGCCAGCTATGGTTGGTTTTGAATTTTTTTTTTTGCATTACTTTAGTAAGTGATTTTATCATAAAATTATCAAATCATAGTGATCTTGCAGTGAAAATAAACAACAAATATCACAAACTAGAGAATTTGAAAATGTTTGCGGGTGGTAGCCCTTAATTTCTTTCTATCCCGATAACTTCCAATGCAGTCATCGGATCAAAATGAAATTCGCAGACTAGGTTGACTGCAACGTGAGGCAGATGTGACATATTTTTGGCTTCAGTGCTAGCAAAGGGCTGCCAGCACGAGGCGTTTTTGTTATGTTCGTACCAATAAATGCTTACATTAAGTATTCTCATCACGAACATATGCAATGAAAATAAGTAAACAATGTTTAAATTTTCTCAGATCTGGACATTTTTCGGATGGTAGGCCCAAACACCTTTTTATTGCTATAACTTTCGATGAAGTCATCAAAATTAAATTGGCTTAAGGTCTATGATTACTTAGGGTGTATTGGTCTTAGGTAGTAGAAGTAGCTAGTGGCAGTGGTCTTAAGTAGTTAGTGGTAGAATATACATTCAAATTCTGCACAAATCCTCTACTGTTTTACAAACATTAGTGTTTCTAGCGGTTCTGATGCGCTAGGGATTTTTATAACTATAATAAGTTTCTAATTCTGTGGAAGTGTTTGCTTTTAAATTACAAGGTTTTTGGAAACAGGTACCAAAATTCGGGAAGGATGAATACGTATGTATGTCTAGTCCCAAGTAAAATATGCAAACCCACTATTACTTAGGTATTTTTTATTAGCTTCAGGTGTTGTCTGTGGAAAGAAGTGGGATTGAAAACATAAATGTATGTATTCAGATTTTGTTAGTCGAAGTGAAAGCATCAAATTTACCCAAACAAAAGTAAAACACCAAATTTACCCAGCGACAAAAGTAAAAAATTGAGGGCCTATAAGGATACTGTGAAAAAATGGCGTAAAGCCGAAAAACGAATAGTGGACGATATGAAAAGAAGTGACCGACTGTCGGTACTACAGAAGAAAAAATAAAAATTCGAGCATTGGCTGAAAATAAACTAGGAGTAGGAGCGCAATCAGTTACGAAACGTACGTTATGACAGCGAGAACCAGCGAGAACCAGCGATCCCGAAAATAAACCTGTAATACAGACCCTGAAATTCAGCTTAAAAGTCATGGTAACTGGCGGAGTTAGCAGCAGCGAAAAAAAACTAACTTTATTTTCTTGAGCAAGGAGTACTTGTTAATAGAGAATATAACAGGTAAAGCATATCCTTAATAATCACCAACAGTTTATGGACAGAAAAGAAGTAATTTTCATACAAGATGGAGCCAAGGCGTAAACAGCTTTGAAAATTTATGAAGCGATTTATATGCACTTTTCTAATGTGTGGATTGATTGTCCTGGTAATTCCACATATTTAAACCCAATTGAAAATGTGTAGTCCAGATTAAAGGAGAGTGTCTTTAGAGATCACAGACCAAAAAATAGGCACGAGCTGATTCGATATATACAAGTTGAGTGGGACGCAATTTCGGTAAAGTATCTAACAAATGTATGTGAAAGTTTCCGAAAGCAAATTTTAGACTGTAGAAAACGAAGCAGGACATGCTTCATACTAACTATAATTATGTATAATTATATATTATATGTCACATTAATTATAATATTATATATTATGTATAATGTGTGTACTTTATGATAAAATTATAATATTAAACCAATCTCTTTTCAGTAAAAATTGTATACAAGAAATACTAAGGGCAGATACTTTTGCGCCACACTGTATGAAGCCCATTTTTCTTTTTCAAAAAAATTCATATTTATATATAGGCTAAATATATTTATATATAAATAACGCTACGAAATTAATAAAAAATCATTTATCTTCAAAATATATCAAAAGATGCTCAAAGTTTATTCCAAGTTTATTCCACCAAGCAGAAATAAAGTTAGAAGAGGAGGCAGCCGGGGCAGAAAGTGCGTTTTTCGAGTTAGTTGGTAACTAAATTGTATGTATAGTTTTATATTCAAATTCATTTTTTGCTACTTTTACTCATTCGGTTGTTCAATTGATCTGGGTACCTAGACATAGGGGTTTTCAGGGCAACTGTGAGGCCGATGAGCTGGCAAGGCTTGGAAACTTGTTACCAGAGGTCTCTTGCTCCTCAATAGGAATACCGATGACATCGGTGAAATTGGCCATCAAGCAAAAATATCTTGAGGACGCTAGGAAGTCCTGGGCAGAAGAATCATCCTGTGCGATAGCAAGGCAGTCCTGGTTATCCATGGATGCGCATCGCACCAGGCAGCTTTTAGGCTTAACTCGAAGCCCTCTGCGTTGCACTATCCGCGTTCTTACTGGCCACTGCCTCATAGGGCGGCACGCGCAACGCCTGGGCGTAGAGTTTAGAGTTTAGAGATTTCTGTCGGAGTTGTGGTTCTGAGGACGAGGAGGAATCTGTCCTCCATCTCATGTGCCAGTGCCCGGCTTTGGCAAGGAGAAGGTTGGCGGCGCTTGGCACACCCTTTCTCTCAAACCTGACGGAACTGTCCCTGGTCAATTTAAAGGCGATAGTTCGGTTTATCAAAGGAAGCAGATGGTTTCCTGATTTTAGTGAGTAGGAAAGAGTCCCTAATTTATTATGGCATCACAACGGGCCTCTCTTGTGCCTATGTGTGCCGGTCGGCAGGTCTCTATGAATCGGCAGCCATTTCGACCTAACCTAAAATCATGCAGAATGGCTTTGAATGTCCACATGTCAATGTATAATCAAACATTAAAAACTGCAAATGTAGTTTTGTTCAAGCGAGGAAACAAAAAAGTCTGCGGTAGAGAGGCTGCGGAAACAATGGGATGTGGATAATAGCCAGGAAATGATAAGGTTGATAAGGAAGACGGTATGGCTTGGCACGTTGTTATAATAAATTTTCCATGCGACCTTGGTAACACTTCGGTTTCGCATGACACTCGTTTTTAGTCTTTTGAACACTTCCAAGTAAAAAGCTGAATTCACAGTGGTCCTGCTATGTTCAAATTCGTGCTGGATAATGCCTCTGACGTCAAAGGAGACAATCAGTATTGTTTTCAAAAACTTGCTCAAGCGTGCTATTTTGGGCCGGACGACGCTGTGGTGTGCCACCCTCGGGGCGTATTTTAAAATCCATCACTCATTACTCATGGTAACAATGTTAAAATACTGGGATCCTTCTCACACATTTCCAAGTGTGATCTGGGACTCGTTGATGATAGGGCGAACACCGTGGGCCTTGGCATAAACTTCAATAATACCGATCTTGTACTTTTCACAGTGAAATACAAAACTCCTGAAATACACCCAATAAACTGGGTGGCGTTGGGTTAAGTTTCAAGTCGCAAATTAAATACTTGGGTCTTATCCCGTACAGCAAGCTCACATGGAAGGTAAACTTAAAGGAAAGACTTAAGCGGGCAAGCAACAAAATTTACGTCAACAAGAGGGAGCTGGGTAAACCTGGAGCCTAAGCCCTGATCTAGCGCACTTTATCTGCATGGCGATAGCTAGGCCGATCCTTGCCTACGGCACACACATATAAATTGAACTCACTCGACTGTGTTCAGGTCTTGAAGACGCTAGGCAACAACAGAAGAGTTAGAATCTTCTGGGTTTCCGATCATAAGGGCTTTGATGGGAATGAGAGGGTAAAAGCTGAAAGACACCTTTCAGTTTGCAAAAAGGGCAAGGTCTTCGATGACCACTTGGAATGAACCTTTTTATCTCGTATCTTTTTATCTAGTATCTAGTATCTATCTTTCTATCTAGTATCTTATCTCGCAAGTCCTTTTGTTCGTCGATCAACACTTTTGAAACAAGCTCGGTGCACATCTTTTATATGTTGAAATCTTCGGTTAAAATGCGATACACACTTCTTTTCGTGATCTGTAGAGTTTCAGCTATCCGTCGAAGGCTCAACTCCTGATCGGGTTTCAAACAATCACGCACACGCGTCACATATTCATTGATTTGAGAGGCTGATGGAATTCCACTGGCGACATTCTCTCTGTCCTCCTTGAACAACTTCAACAAATGACTTTCGAAAATACCAATTATGCAAAATATTTCAAACATGAATATGATAACGTTTTGTAAATTTTCAATCCTATGTGTGTGCTAGGTATCTAAACAAAAAAAAAGTTGTGAAAACTCGAATTCCGATAATTTCCAACAGAGTTATCCGAGTATTATGAAATTTATAGGGCCTATTGAAAGTTAAAACTTTAATCATTTTTTATGGATGTGCTGCTTAAATACGGCAAGCACTTAAAAAGAAAACCTTAAAAATTATCGGTTTTTACGAGAAAAAAAAACAATAGTTATGTAAATTTTATGCTTTGTCTACATTTAAATTTGTTTGAAAGTAGTACTTGACATTTTTATTTCTTTATCAAGGCAATCACGGGATGCCCCCAACCGTTGACCAACCAAGACAGCGAGACCTTGGTGGAAAGAAGAAACCCAAGAAACACTGATTGGCCTAAGTTCAATCGGCTTCTTGCAGACAGAGCGCGTCCTAGTGAAATCGCCAAAATCAATAGAATCCCGGATGAGCACTCTGAATAGAGACCTAATAAGTAGCTATGAAGAGGCCTGCCCGATCAGTAAGAGCAGATGTGGCAAGACGGTTCCCTGGTGGAATCGGGAACTACAGAAGCTAAGGAAAAGTACCAGGAAAATTCTCAACAGAGCTTGTAAGAGCAACAATGAGGATGACTGGATCGCCTACAGAACTTTGCAGAGAACGTATAAGAAGCTGGTGAGGACCTCTAAGAGGGAATCATTTAGATCTTACTGTGAGAAACTGAAAGGCGCACGGGAGACGTCTAGGCTTTGCAAAGTCCTAGAGAAGGATCAATCAGCTAAGCTAGACTCTCTAAAACGCTCGGATGGTGATTTTACCAAGTCCAAAAAACGAGTCTTTGCAGACTTTACTTGGGACTCACTTCCCGGGAGCTCCGGTGATTGAGTCGCAGAAGGCAAATACGCCTGTGACCAAAATCCCTGCTCTCCGCAGCAGTAGGAAGTGCTGGTACACAACTAGATCTGTGGTCACTAGTGAAAAGGTCAGGGATGCAATCATGTCTTTTGAAAATTTCAAATCGCCGGGCCTGGGTGGTATCTATCCGGTTATGCTTAGGGAGGGAATTGACCACTTGGGGGCAGACCTGAGAGAAATCTTCTGGGCATGCTTTTCCTTGGGGTATGTTCCGTCACCTTGGCGAGAGGTTAGGGTAGTTTTTATACCTAAACCGGGGAGAGATGACTATTCCGATCCAAAGAACTTTAGACCAATCAGCTTAACTTCGTTTATGTTGAAATGCCTAGAGAGACTTGTCGAACGACACATACGTACTACTGCGCTTAGGTTTAACCCTTTGAATGATGAGCAACATGCGTACCAGCGAGGAAAATCATGCGAGTCGGCCCTTCATTCTCTGGTGGCCAGAGTTGAGGGAGCGATCTCTAATGATGAGTATGCGTTGGGGGTATTTGTGGAAATTGAAGCAGCCTTTGATTGCGCGCCCTTCGTGGAACTATGTGATGCTGCGAAATGTCATGGCGTGGATGATGTCTTAGTTAGGTGGATTCATGCCATGCTGACGCAGAGATGGTTGCTGGCGGAAGCTGGATCCGACTGCTACTTAAGAACAGAGGCGACAAATGGATGCCCTCAAGGGGGCGTCCTATCACCGCTCCTGTGGAGTATGCTAGTCGACTCCCTGCTTAACGAACTGCAACAAGAAAGGCTGCACGCACAGGCTTATGCTGATAACGTGGCCGCACTGGCTATCGGTAAAGATCTGAATGTGGTATGTAGAAATACACAGCGTGCATTGGATCTGATTGGCAGCTGGTGTTCGAGGCACGGCCTAACAGTGAATCCTGGTAAGACGAAACTTGTTTTGTTTACCAGGAAAAGAAAACTGGGAGGACTAGTGATTCCAAACATGAAGGGTGTAACACTTCAACTTTCAGATGAAGTCAAATATCTTGGAGTAATCCTGGACAAAAAACTTCTCTGGAAGAAACATGTGAAGCTTACTCGTGCTTTAAAAGCTTTCGGGCAGTGCAAGAGAGCTTTTGCTACCACATGGGGTCTAAAGCCTCGTGTAGTGATGTGGATCTACACAGCAATAATTAGGCCGATGTTCACGTACGCATCAGTGGTGTGGTGGACTATCGTGAGGCTATTGTATGCTCGGAAAAAGTTAGGCACGCTGCAAAGGACGGTGTGCCTGGGTACCTGTGGTGCCATGAGCACTACCTCCGGGTGCGGCCCTTGATGCGCTCCTCAATCTGCCTCCTCTCGACATTCAAGTTCAGAGTGTGGCGATGAGCTCTGCCCATAGACTAGCTCAGCTTGGCTTATGGGTAGGTGAAGACGATGTGGGGCACTGCTCTATTAGGGGTTCGATGTGTGAGATCTCTCCAATTCTCACTATGCCTTCGGACGCTCGGGTGCCCTTCCTCGACTTCAGAAGAAGGTCCGAAGTAATCCTCTTAAGCAGAAGTAACTGGGACGATCCAGATCTGTGTACGAGGAGATATTCTGAGGTCTTCTTCACGGACGGCTCGAGGTCAGATAGTAGATCTGGAGCTGGTGTCTATCGACATTCATCGAATGGCAGGTGGGCTTTCTCTCTTGGAGAGCACGTTTCGGTTTTTCAAGCAGAAATATTTGGTATCCTGAGAGCTGCCTGTAGCGCAATTGAAGAAAGATGGAGGGGAAAGAGCATTGCTATTTGCAGTGACAGTTAAGCTGCACTGATGGCGCTGCGTAGACCCCTGACAAACACGAAAATTGTCCAAGAGTGCAGAGCACGATTGAACTCTGTCGCCAGATTCAATAGGGTGCATCTGCTCTGGGTACCGGAGCACTGTGGTGTTGAGGGGAATGAAATTGCTGACGTCATTGCGAAGCAAGGTTCGGGACTTCCACTACGGGGTCCTGAACCCGCCTTGGGTGTGCCGACCGCATCTGCACGTTCCATTCTTCGAAAGTGGGTAGGTGATGCTCACAAAGATAGATGAACGACTGCTGGTGTGGCCAGGCACACGAAGGTCTTCCTTTCATAACCCAACCATGTGACTGCAGGATTATTGCTCAATAAGAGCAGGAAAGTTTGCAGGGCCATGGTAGGTATTCTGACTGGACACAACTGCCTAGGAGGACATATGTACCGAATAGGTGTTGTACAGGATGACCTCTGTTCATCCTGCCTAGAAGAGGCTGACTCTGCGGAGCATTTGTTCTATGAATGCCCAGCGTTTGCGCGTCTCAGATATCAATGCTTTGACTGGGATGTTGCACGCATGCAGACGATAGCCTCTTTTCCCCTATCAGTGATCCTAGACTTTATCAAGAAGTCTGGGAAACTATGGTAGGCAGGGGGAAATGAGTACAATGGATACTTTGACCTGAGTGCTTAGAGGTGCCAATGCGCCTCTCCCCCAACTCACACACACACACATTTAAATTGAAATTTTTCAAGTTCCTAATCACACAAGAACAGTAACCCTCTGACAAATTGCCTATATTTTTGGTACCCAAAATTTGTGATCGCGATATGTCTCAACCCGTTGGTCAGACCCAATTGAAATTCGCTTGATTTATTGTCCTTGAGAAGGTCTGATAGAAGTTTAATGGCAATTTTGTAACAATGGTACCATCTTGAAAAATTAC
Source organism: Nemotelus nigrinus (assembly GCA_947369275.1). Classification (NCBI taxonomy): domain Eukaryota; kingdom Metazoa; phylum Arthropoda; class Insecta; order Diptera; family Stratiomyidae; genus Nemotelus; species Nemotelus nigrinus. The sequence continues at coordinate 71,117,041 of OX376372.1, forward strand.
TTTAAGAAATGCTTTATGGACTGTTACTTTCGATGCAGTCATCAGACTAAAACCAAATTCAAACAGTAGATGGATTTTAGCGTGAGACAAATTTGATAGACTTTTGGGCGGAAAACTTTAATGTGAAATGGAAAAAAAATCCTATTTTTTCAGGACTCCTATCATAGGCGCTACTTTGTGTCTGATGTTATTTATATGTTGTGGCCAAGACATTTTATCACTTAAAGTCAATTCTGAGTATCTAATTGAGTTGACCTTTTCCAATTGTATTCCATTGATTTGTATGGGCGGATTAATTTGCTGCTTGTTTTTTTGTTGGAATAATAAATAGAAATAATAAAATAAATAAATCTTTTGAATGTTTATAATCAATTTGCTTTATTCGAGCCGATTCCAATATTTTCCTAGGTCATCATTTATATTTTGCTGGAGAATTAATTCATCTTTACCGGAATACAGCAGTAGTGTGTCATCTGCAAATAGAACTATTTTTTCCAAACGATCAATGCCTTGGACGCTGTTAATGTACAGTAAAAACAGTAATGGCCCAAAATTGATCCTTGAGAAATGCCGAAGTTTATAGTGCATTCCTGACTTTCATGCATATTGCTGGTTGTAATAATAAAACTGTTGAAAAGAAAATTCTTTATCAACAGCTTGAAGTTGTGATGTTCATGAAATGTACTGCATCTCATGTTGCTGCTTGTGTACTACTGTTTCCATGTTGAAATGGCGTCAAAGTTGAGTTAGTCTTAATAAGTTGCAGCAATTGTTTTTGAATGGCTCTTTCAAATATTTTACTTAGGACGCTTGTGACATCTGTTGGGCGATAATTTGATGGATCTACTGGATCAAGATTGGAGTGATTTTTGCCAGTTTAAAGGAATCGGGGAATGAGCTAGCTCATAGATATTTATTTATTAATGTAGTTAGAAGCTGCAAAATATGATTTATTAGCAATTTAATATCCTCCGATGTTATAGGTACTTTACAGACCAGGAGAATCCTTTGATTTAGGGTTTTCGATTATTTATGATATTTCAACAGGTCCAGTGGGAAGTAGGTGAATTAAAATGAACATATTGGGCTCAATATGAATACTCGAACGTGATAAACCTTGCAGTTGCTCGGTGAATAGTGTTCCAATAGTAGCGAAAAAATTGTTCAACTGCTGTGGTACTTATTCGGAGTCTGTAATGAACACTTCTTCTATGCACGTTGATGATTTGTTGTTTGGACAAGCCCTCGTTCACTAGTTGCCAATATCTGGAGGTATTCTCGGCTGAAGCTACAAACTTATTCCTGTAGAAATGTTTTTTCGCCTCCATGGTAGCTTGATTCGATTCCTCTTTCATAGATATATAGATCCGCTTCTTGGATGTGTAGTTTGGATCTGCTATATGTTTTTTGTAAGCAATTTGTTTTCGATTTGATGCATTAATTATACCCTTAGTGATTCAAGATTGTATTCCTACACGAACTTGTTTCGTTATTGTTACTTTTGCCTTAGCTTCTGTTATCTTCTGAATCAGATTATCAAAGTTGGAAGCTGGAGACTTTTGATAATTATTTATGTAGTTCTTTAAGAAATCTTTATTTTTGGTTCTACTCATTGATATTTTTGTAGGCCGTATTTTAGTTTTGAAAATATTTTTGATGGATAAGTTGATAACTTTATGGTCTAATCTGGGCCAGTCATCATCATTGTAAATCATACGTTCACTCATGTTTGGATTTTTTATGATCACATGATCGAGTAGTGTTTTAGACGTCATAGTGATACGTATTAGTTTTACCTTGTTAAATACAACTCCATTATTTTAAACAACTATATCAAGATATTCGCTGGATACGGCTGAAGATGTTAAAATATCGATATTTGTATCTGCTGCAGTGATTAATTTCTCGATAGTCGAGTAGAACTCGTCGATATGATTCAGAAAGAGATGGTCTTCTTCATTGGGTACTTTTTAAAAGGTGCTGATGTTAATTTTTCCAGTATTGAATGCAAGCTCTACTACTATAGTATTATATTTATCAGACATGCTGACAAGCTTTGAGCAAATGTTAGGCTTCACAAATATTGCTGTGCCTCCTCCACGGCCACATTGTCTGGTGCAAAAATAGCCTGTATATCCTCTCGATGTGTATAGTTCCTGTTCATTGCAATATATCCATATCCATATTTCATTAAGGAGAACAACATCGATATTTTTGTTGGCACATAAATAAATATTGATGTCGTCAATTTTATTTCAAATGCTTCTAACGTTTGCGTAGAAAATGTTTATCTAAAATGTTTATGTTCTTTCGTTTGATCTTGATCTTATATCTATAGGCGCAGTGACGACTCGTGACATAAATATTTGGGTCAGCCGAAGAAGAAGTTTTAATTTGTCAACTTAAATTTTTGGTGTTTCTTGTTAAGAAATTTCTGTACGAAAACTAAATATCTCATCTTAAAAAACCAAAAAATTAAATCGTCCAGAAAGAGCCAAGAAGAGGTCTAGAGCACTCTCGCTAGGAAAGGAAAGGAATAGACACGTGGGTATTGGTATGATTAGTAAAAATGAAAACAATAATGAGCAGTAGAAAAACCATGCCAAGTACGAACTGTGATCAAAGGGATGGTTGAAGAGATAGAAAGAATTGTAACAAATAGGGCATTGTTGCTCATAAATAATTCTTAACCCTCCGAGAACACACCTATTTTTTCTATCATCGAGAACAATTGGGGTCCAATTGACCCCAACCACTTTTGAACGTCTACAGAATCGCAGCCACTGAAGATTTTCATTTGAAAAAATTTGTAAATATTGTTTGAAACCTTTTTTAGTAGTTCTCATACATTAGAAGTGCCTTAAATGTCCTAAACATACCTACGAAAAATCGGGAAAAAACAGTTTTGTCGAAAATCAGCTTTTTTACGAAAAAAAATCGTAACTTATTTCATTTTCAATATTTTTGGCTAAAAATTTAAGTGGATACTCTCAAGATATGACAAAATTATAAAAAAATTAGCTTTATAGTGGCCCTTGAAAAAAAGGTGTTTATTTTGCATATTTACGATGTCGATTGTGAAGATTTTAAAATTTGCATATTTAAAAAAAAATCATAGCTTAGTCAAATTTTAATATTTTGAGCTGAAAATGTATATGAATACTCCCCAGACATAGTAAAATATTTTAAAAAAATTAGCCCTATATAAAAGGTGCAAAAAAGGTCTAATCTTCTGAATAATCAGATTCTGACTGCCCTGAGACATGGTCGTCTTCGGAGGAATCACTGTCGACAAAATTGTTATCATTGTCTTCAGCTAACAAATTATTGCGTACACTAGAACGCAGATTATACGCCATATTGCTAAAAACAAAAAATAAAAACTCTTGCAAACTTATTTTGCGGCTTTTTTAAATTAATCTGTCGATTTATAAAGTAAAAAAAAATTTGAATTTTTACCTCAAAATTGACGTCGAGTACAGATGGGGTCTATTTGACCCCTTGATCTGCTTCAAAGGCTTCTCAACGACGACTGACGATTTGGGACTGGAAGCGAACAGTCTAAACTTATAGTCAAGACACAGAAATATATTTAGAAGCCTATAGTACTCCTCTTTTCCCGCAGGCCTATGCGCTGCGATCGGTCAAAAAGGTCTCTGGGGTCAAAAAGGTATCTGGGGTCAAAAAGGTCACTGGGGTCAATTTGACCCCTTGTTTTCTAGGAGGGTTATGTATATTGGGAGGGTTATGTATATTCGATTATAAATTGACGTTTTTAAAAAATAAAAATAAATAAATACGTGCACAAATCATTAATCTTGAAGCACCAAATTCATCTTGTGTGCATAACAATGCATCAACAATTCTTGAGGTCCAACTGATTTAATTTTGGATTGCAATTCGTTTATTTCACCACCCATAATCGCGGCTTCGTCGTAAGTCTGACCGATCAATTTTTTTCAATATTGAACTGCCCCAATCGTTCAATCAAAATATTAAAAATGTAATTTGCACGGTGACTATTACTGACATTAAAGAAAACCAAAATCCACTGTTATTTCGCCCTTACAGACAAACCGAAAAATAACGGACATTTGAGAAAAACAACTAATATAAGTAGTTTCATCTACTCCCCAAGAAAAGCAATTTGCACAGTTAGTTACACTGCTTGTTTTATTACTTACTATTTTAATTATTTCGCCAATCAATTTCATTTCCTGCATTGACAGAAAAATTTTCATTTGTAACAAATATCTCACCATTTTCTGATTTTTTCGCACGTTTTGATTCTATTTACTGATACTGTCCCGACGAGCGGTATCTAAAGTATTCACGATGTTCAATTTACCGAGTGATGTATATGTCAAAGCCGAGTAGGCAGAGCCGTCTTTGCTCAATTTGGGGCCCTGGGCACTTTAAGACAAATGTGGCCCCTAAAACAGAGGGTTCTTAACAACAGGCAAAAGAAATCAACAGGAGCAGGTAGGAAGAATTCTAGATATATTTATCAGTTATTTATACATATATATACATATTCAAAGTCACATTAAATCAATAGCTAAATATAACCTATAAAAGTAATTCTTAAACCATTATACGCAAGTTAATAATTAAAAAGTTTTTGCTGATTGAAGGGGTACTTTTCTAGATTTAAGACAAGCAAAATCATTAATTACTTCTTCAAAGTCAATCTCTTTGAGCACATCACATTCTATGGACATCAGCGACAAACTGGTCAATCTTTCTTGAAGCATTGTACTTCTTAATTCATTTTTTATTCTTTTCAATTTTGAGAAGGAGCGTTCCCCACTGCAGTTGGTTATCATCATGCTTAAAAAGATTCTCAAAGCAATTTCTACATTTGGAAACGTGTCTTCAATTTTGTCTTCTTTCAAAAGATGATATATACCTGAAACACTGTTAGTTTCTTTATTTTCACTAGTCTGATCACTTTTCAAGTATTCTGTTAGATGCAGACATTCCATTTCTAGCTCTTTCTCGCTAACGTCGTTATGATAGATTTTAGTGAATTCTTTGCAACTTTGTCTCAACTCCTCGGGACTCAAAGTTTTCAAGCGAGATAAAAAACCGAACCGGTGATTTATTTCCTTGTACGAATTCAATCGCTGTTTTAGATGAATGCTCAGGGTATCGATTATGGGAATAAAAGTTTCTACTTTGAATTTCTCTCTCCTTTTTAGTTGGACTGATGGCGCAGAGCCATCAAATATTGCCTGACGTGAGCTTCTACCTCTTATTTTTTGAGATAGGTCCTTGTAGCCACACTCCAGATTTTTCTCTTTAGCGCACGATTCGAAGTCATCAAATTTGTCCCTGACGTTAATAACGAAATCTTCAAGTGAAGCTAACAAATTAGTTGCAACGTCCATTGTTATAGTTTTTTTTCTGAAGATAAGTACTTGTTTTGTCTATTCTTTCCAATATGGTGTTCCAAATTTCTGTCAGTAAAATAAATTCCAGGTTTTCCATTTTTTTGGACAAACTAAGAGCCTGGTGCCTAGTTTCTTGTCGCTGCTCTGCATCCTCCGCGATCGACGTCAAGGTTTCTATAATTTGTTTCTGGCCTTGATGTAAGGCGCTTACTGCATCAGCTCGCGCAGACCATCTGGTTTCAGAAAGACTTTTAAGAACTTTTTTTGAACCTAAATATTCAGTCAATATATTCCATCGATGAGTAGAAACCGAAAAAAAATTGTACAAATTCTAAACCATTTGAAAAAAACTTGTTGCCTCTCGTACACATCCAGCGGCATGAAGACCTACCAAGTTTAGAAAATGACCCGCACAAGGTACAAAGGTAGCAACATCACATTTCTCCCTGATTTTCGCTTGCAGACCAGCATACTTTCCTGACATATTTCAAGCATTGTCGTAGCTTTGCCCTCTGCAATCTTTGATTTGTATATCATGATTCTCTAAAAATTGCAGGATGGTTTCCGCTAAATATTTTGATTTATGCTCTTTGATAGGTATAAATTCCAAAAACCTTTCAATTGGAGCACGGTCTTTTACGTATCGAATTATAAAAGTTAACTGGTCAGTATGAGACAGATCGGGCGTGCTGTCAACGCTAATCGAAAAATATTTAGCTAGTTTAATTTCACTTATAATTTTGTTTAGGACCTGTTTTCCCATTACGTCAATAAACTCATTACAAACATTCGCTTATAAATAAGAAATGTGTCCCTTTCCAGGATTCACATTTTTTTTTAGGTGATCTGCAAGAAACTCAGCAAATGCACTTAATAACTCCACACATCCTAAATAATTTCCATTGTAGGGAGAACCAAGGATTTCATTGTCACCTTGAAACGGAAGCCCTCTCGATGCCAACAATTTTACAACTGCGACAATTCGTTTAAGTACACTTTGCCAGTAATCCACTTCTTTTTGATATTGGCATAGCAAGTCTGTATCTACTCTACCAACTGCTTTACTTCGTGCCAGATAAGTCATCATAGATTGTTTATGGGCTGGGCTATTTTCATGATGTAAAATTATGTGATTAATGTGTTTCCAATCATTACATCCGCCCGGAGAGCATAGGTTTATATCAGAAGGACTAAATAAGCAGCAGGAAAAACAAAATACAGATTTTTTCGAAGGCGAATACAGCAACCATTTTCTCTCAACACTTTCTTTGTTCTTCAATTTACGATTAAACATAGCTTGATTGAAAAACCTAATTACTGATTTGCCATCTTCTTTATCTCTGTAGGTTCTGGACGCTTCGGAAAAGTCGCAGTCTTTATTTTGAAAATATGTTGGCCCTTGCCGAATCCAAAATTCGTGGTTTTTTTCGGTAAAATTTTCGTTAAAATAATCGGCAGGGTCGTGTGAAATATTTGCTAGGTCGGATGACAGCTGTTGCTCAATTAAAACAGATGTTGGTGAAGTGATTGCATTTTTCCCGTAAGGATGGACGCCTTCTGTACAATATGGCTCAAAGATAGGACTTTGCGAAGAACAAGTAGATTGCGAAGTTCCCTGAGTTCCCGCAACCTGTTGGTGGTATGATTCATTTTGTGGATGGTCTGTTATTTGGTTACCACTCACAGAAGCTCCTGGTGTAAAATATGATGTTAGTTTTGGTAATTTATCAATTACTTCTTTCTGATGTGCAACTTTTTTCCTTTTTTCTGAGCCACTAAGATATGACCGTTTTGACATTTTGTATATATTATTTATCTGCCAAATGCGCTGAATACAAAATGCACTGAATTATCTAATTCCACTGAATTATCTAATGGCACTGAAAATAATCGCGAATACAAAATAAATCCCACCGTTACAAGCTCAATTTTGAGTGAAAAGATTTTTTAGTCCGGAACAGAAATGCCGTCCCGACCGTGCTTTTCAAATAGGAACAGCAGAAATTAAAACGCCCTCCTCACACATTGATCGATTACACAGATCGATTTGTTTATGCTTATTCCAGCGATGCTCAAACTCACACAACCCAAAATGTGCAAGATGGTGTTGCTTGCTGAGTTATTGCGACGTCTGATTGTGATACGATACTCAAAAAATGCAACATGTGGATACCTACCTTAAGATTGATAAGACACTCGTTGCAAGTGGGGTCGTGTACATACATAAATGCTTAAAAGCTTATTTACCTGCGGCTATAGGTTTAAGCATCACTGGTTAATTCATTCGCAAATAATTTAGGGAAATCACCTACTAATAAGTAGATAGAGTTGCCAGTGTTAGGCCCCTGGTTCATGAGACTACTGTAAAAGCAGATAGATAATTATTATGTATAGTTAGGTAAATATAGTTTAATATCGGTTGATGATCTGGAAATAAGGGGCCCCAAAGATCGCGGGACCCTGGGCACTTGCCCAGTGTGCCCATGCGTAAAGACGGCCCTGTTTGGCACATACTTCCTTTGCCTGGCATGTTGACGATTTATGGCTGGATACATTTGAATACAGGAACGCATGCTATTGGAGGCCTATTCCGCAAAAATGATCCGCGTTCTCGTATCAAATATTCTCTGCTTAGAGGAGGCCGATATACGTTGTCTGTGTTTTATTATAGGTAAGAAAGGAAAAGCGATCGTGTTCACTATAATATTGTAACGGTTCATCTAAAATCGATCAACCAAAAAAAAATCGTTAGTAAAATAGTTAATCTAGTGCCTGATCGAAGCTTTGTTCTTTTTTTGAAAATAAGCAAATTGGGGCCTCTGATAGTTTACTCACAGAATTTCAAGGAAAAAATCACTAGTTTATTGCTTATTAAAAATATTGGTTTTAATAATATAAAAAATTGCTTCGATCAGAACTAGTTTTTTTTACTTTCTATAAGCTGCATAATTTTCAAAAAAAAAAAATTTTTGTTAGTTATAATGGTCACCGATTTTGAAAACATAGTTTGGACAAAAACGTATTTCAAATTTTACACTCGATCTACAAATCATATAATTACCACCACCTTTCCAAACTCAAAATCAATTTTTAGAGATGTTTTCAGTACATAATTGTCGGATATCTCAATAATATTCTTTAGATTTACTTGAAATTTTCAGATAATATTTTTGATACTTTACATCTTTCTTTAATGTAATTTAATAAAACATTTTTTTGACAATTCCAACTGACCCTAAACGCTAAGTACATATCGTTTCCTACCTCTTATGATAAGATGATAACATTTTTGTTCTCTTTAAGCAAACATAATAAATTCCTGTAGAAAATCTATTGCAGATAGCGAGGTACCGATTTATTGGTAGAGCATTTTAAAAAATTTAAAGAGCAATTTTAAAAAGAAATAAATTGCATTCTACAAGAATCGATTTCAAAGATAAATGGGTTAATTCTTTGGAATTTTAACGCAATAAGATAAATTTTGGAATTATCGTTTGTTAATTTATTCCAGAATTATTTACAAGCAATAAGAAATTAGTTATCATTTGAAAGGTATTTTTAACACTTTTTAAATGAGATAAAAATAGCTAGAACCCGCAGGGTTTTTCAAAACTTAAAAGCAATCTTTTTCACCAAAATACATTCAAAATCGTAAAATCTTTAAAGGGCTATGGCCCGTTAGGGAGCATCACAGGGGGTATGTGGAAAAGGTTTTTCAGCAGTTCACTTTAAGGAATCTCTTGATTCCTTAAAGTGAACTGCTGAAACCTGACACCTCAAGAAACCTCGATCTGAATCATTCTGTATATACGTATAACTGTATAACATAAACAACAAACATTAAAAATTAGTTGATGATAAGTTACAAAGACAAATTTCTTATCTTCATGTATATTAATAATGATATTTTGAATTTTAAGACTCAGGAAATTTAATTCTGTTTCCGTGCATGGAGCCAGCTTTATCTATATTTGAGCTTTATATAGATTTATGTAATTAAATTGTTCTCAAATGTAGCAAAACTAGCAAAATGTTTGATAAAGTGGATGACAACATATTGCTGATTATTTTCTAACTGAATAGATTTTGAAAAAAACTCTAGCGCACCTGAACCGCTAGAAACACTAATGTTCGAAGAACAGTAGAAGAATCGTGCAGGTTTTGAGTGCATATTCCACCACATGTGCTGCTTATTACGGCCAAACTGTTTCAAATGCCACGTTTTACTTTGGTCTCAAGAATGCATTATAACTCATATGGTGGAAGGTTTCAGATATTACCACTGGCATGAATTTCAACATTTATGAGAGCAAAACACGGGTTAATTATATTCGTTATCAGTTGCTTATTTCACATAATTTTGAAAGCAGCATCTCATATAACATCAATGAAGAAAATGCTCAGTGCCTGCAGCACTGTAACTGAAGTTGGTGTTTGGGGCTGCGATCCGAAAAATTTGCAGAACTTTGGGAATTGAAACATTGGTTATTTATTTTCGTTGTAAATGTTTCCGGTATGAATACTAACTGTAAGCATTTATTGATACAAAAGTAGCACAACTGACTCGTGCTGGCAACCTTCTGCCAGTATCAAAGCCAAGAATATATCACATCTGCTTCAAGTTGTTATATTACATTCGAAGTTATAGGAGTATAACGAAATTAAGGGTTACCTGCAGCGAGTTTTTCCAAATAATCGAAAACCTAATATTTGCTATTTATTGTCACTACAATATCATTACCATTTGAAAATTCTACGAAAAAACCGCTTAATAAAGATATTGCAATTAAAGACAAAACCAACAATAGCTGGCAGCCCTATCATGGCTTTTCAACCAAATTTGTTCTGAATAATGTTTATGGTAGGTTTCATTAATTGTATTTCATCATTAATCGTATTGATTTCATGACTGCACTGGAAGTTATAGGACAAAACATTTTATTTTACTGAGCGTATTTTCAAAACCAAAGACACAAAAATTACCATAGCTGGCAGCACCAATCTAATTTTTCAACCAAATTTCCACCAAACAGAGTTTAGAGTAAGGTTCAGCTACTGTGTCAATTTCATGAAAATCTGGTAACTAATTCACATTTCATAGGGCAAAAAGCAAATTTTGTTTCTTTGTAATTTTTCAAGATGGCACCACTGGCATAGAGTTGCCCACAATTCAAAATCGCTTCTATCAGATCTGGTCCTACTTAAGTCCAACGCATTCTGTAAATTTCACTTGTACCTGATTATTGGTTCGTGAGTTCTCGTGAACAGAAGTTTTTGATGCTAAAAATATAGGTTAACTGGGAGAGGGTTACCGTTCTTGTCCGACATTCAATTTTCAAAACTTTACTTTGAACGTGTGGATAAAACACAAGATTTGTATACAGATTGGTTTTATTGTAAGAAACGGACATTTTTTTGAATATTCGTTCGTTTGAATGTTTTCACTTCCAATTTTTATTTTTTCAAATTTAAGACACGAAAATTATCATAGCTGGCAGCTCCAACCGAATTTTTACCAAACGTGGTTTGAGATAAGGTCCAACTACTGTGTGAATTTCGTTAAAATCGAACGATTCAATTAGAATTTATAGGGCTAAAAGCATTTATCTTTTTTAGTGATTTTTCAAGATGGCACCACTGGCACAGATTCGCCCGCATTTCAAAATCACTTCTATCAGACCTGGTCCTATTTAAGACCAATACATTCTGCAAATTTCAATTATTTCTGCTCATCGGATCGTGAGTTTCCGTGAACAGAAGTTTTTGATGCTAAAAATATAGGTAAATTGGGCAAGGGCTACCAGGCGTGCCCGTTATACCATATCAAATTTTATTTTTTGTCTATGTAAACAAAGCACAATATTTACATATGAGTGGTTTCTTTTTGAAGAAGCGGCATTTTTTCAAGAGAGACGATGATTTGGAGGTTTTCACTTTCAGTGCCTGCTCTAGCTACAGGGTTGCCAGCACGCTCATTAAAAGCTACACAAATCTATAACTAAATAATACCAATATGTCCTGAAAATTTCGTAATGATTGAATAGCTCCGTCAAAAGTTATCGCAATTTAAAAATTTTCAAATTTTCCCGTTCTCTTTTTAGGCACCCAGCACACACATGGGGTTAAAAAATTCCAAAACATTATCCGATTCACATGTAAAACATGTTCGAAATCTATTTCGTCAACTTTATTTTTGCGAAAATTATTTGTGTACGAAATAATAGGTATATTAAAAATATCGCTTAAACGGCCGCCCGCGCCAAAAGGTTAACAATAACTGACATTTAGTGAGACCTGGACCTATTCTGCATATACACCAATGTATCCTGAAAGTTTCAGCTCAATCGGATGGCGCGTTCCCGAGATTATCTCACTGAAATTTTTTGATGATATATATATATATATATGGAAATATGAATTTTTGGCCGAATCGATTTTAATACTAATGTTCTTCGAACATTAGTAATAATTTCCCATAAATCGAAATTTGTAATGTTTCTTTCACATGCATAGTCATAATATTTGCATAAAACCTACCACAAAACACAAATTCCAATTTGAGCACAAGAAAAAAATCATTATACGCGACCATAGCGCGAAGGCCCCGGCGAGATTCGAACTCACGATCTCCTGTTTACTAGACAGGCGCTTTAACCAACTAAGCCACGGCGCCTGGTGTCTAAAGTTTGATTAATGCTAAATATATACTTTTTAAGAGATTCTTCTTCATCTTTGATCTTAAACATACCAACAGCTTAAATTAATATATACCAACTGATTAAAAACTTATAACTAAATAGGCTAGGGACACAATAGTGTATCAATCGCAATAAACGCAGTTTTTCGCAGTTAATACTGCAAACTGTTTTGATTCGCAATATAGTCGCAATATCTATCTTACAACTGATACTGCGGTCCAGGAATGCAATACATTCACAGTATGAAAATTCCTGGGTTCATGTATGGGATTTATCCATCGTTTGGCAGCGTTGACGTTTGAAAATTTGAAAATTCGAGTAGTCAATCACGAGTTTATGCTAGTGAGAATGCGAAGAAAGTATACAGTGAATCGAGAAAATTAAAATTTCCTGACACTGCATGTGTCTTTAGTTTTCATGCATGAATGAAGGAATACGATCAGAGAGGAAGGCCACGAATGTTTTCCATTTCATCGGCTGCTCTTGAAGCCAGTGTAGAAGGATAGTGGAGTCTGTATAATAAAAGATTGAAATATCTTGCCAACCGTGGGCCACTATTGTTGTGTTCATTAAGTTTGTCAGCAGTACTGCTCCGCATAGGTCCAGTCGAGGAATAGATAGAACTTTCAACGGTGCTAGTTTTGATTTAGTCGTGCCCTGAGCCTCTAACTCAATAAATTCAATCAAAACGTTGGTTTAAATAACCATACGATATCTTTTTAAATAACCAGACAATTGCACTGAAATTATTTACTGGCTCGTCACTCAGATAATTTCGCTAAGCCAAAATCAAAATAAAACTTAGACGTTTCTTTAAAATATTACCTCAACATTATGTTTTGCTTCCCACACATTTTTATCGTAGGCTCCTTGTTGCATTTGTATTATGTGCTCTTGGCACAATAGCTTCTTCATGTCAATACATTCATTAATGGTATAGTCGTAGATCTATACAGGACGAAACAACAATGTACTCCATATTTTAATTGTACAAAGTAAATGATTACAATATCGCCCGAAGTTCCCAGTGCAGTGCAATCCGGAACAATCTCACAAAGATTCGTTTTCGTATTGAAAAAATTTCTCTGGCCAAAGTACTTTTCCTCGCAATCAGTAGGTGTGCAATTTGTAAACGGATTCAAATCAGGAGAACGACATTCTGTATAGTTTCTTTTTTTCAACAAACCTGAAAGGATTTGATGCCATGAAACTGTGCCGAAAATATGCTTTCAAAGAAAATTACGTACCCTTAACACTATCACTTGGCGTTTGTTTGTTTATTGTCGTATCAAAGCGAATCGTATGGTTGATGCTTATTTTACCACCTGTCTTGTTATACGAGTACAACACAATGTCGCAGTAACCAACACGATTGTATAGAGTCTAGTCAAAATGAAAACACTTCTGTTACCCCAAGTATAATTGTAGTAAATTTTAATTAATAATAAATATATGAGTATTGAAAGCTGGTTTGTACTAAAAAAATTTTCAAATCTGTGTTTTGGGATTGCATAATTATATTCAAAGATGTTGGAAGAAATGGGAATTATAATGCTGTAATCCCACAGATAAATAAACCAGTAAAATAAAAAATTAAATATTGCTCTTATGATGCACAATTTCAAATATTTGAGTGCTTTTTCGTGCTCATAAAGGATATCAAATAAGCGATGGTGGTCAAAGAAAAGCTTTAGAAATATTTATGCCAGCTTACAAGATTGAGAATGAAAAAAATATATTTCAAAATAACACTTGTTTATCCAACTTAGGCCCTGGTCCCCGCTAAATATGGTAAGTCGTAGATTTTGTTCAAATTAAATGGATTATGGCACCATCGAATTTGAGGTTCAACTGTAAAGATGACGTAGTATTTTCCAAATTCAGAAGTATATTCTTTCAAGCCAATAGGACGTTTTTTAATAATTAAATTTTATATTATATTAGTATGTAAATTGTTTTACTTTTCTCAATATTCTTTTCAGTATGAAAACATATTTTTTTTTTATTTGGAAGTATTATCTTTAGCCTTTTCATCTTTCTAATAACCGTATGTATATGCCTAAATTTATACATTTTATAAGTGCTTTTTAAAGTTCTGTACTGCCTCAATCTCAAGTCCGTGAATTTTTCTTGGCAAAGACCACATAATAATTCACAAATCCGATCAATTAATAAGGCAGATCTTTTTAAATAACAATTTATTTCTGAACTCATAATTAATATTTATATTATCAATGCGGTTAGCTTTCTGTACTTAAAAAAATTGTTCATTTGTGCAATATTTTACATTTAGACCAGATTATATATGTGAAGAACGTGAAAAAAAACATAAATGTCTATGTTGATTTAAACATTTTATACCGACTTCGAAGTGATGACATAGTTTTTAATCCATTTACATTTATCCATGATATATTGACTGTGATTTGAAATAAAATTGAATCTTCAAAACACTGTTTTCTATATTTTTCATTTTATTGGTTCGGTTTTATTTCATTTGGTCAATTATGGTGGCTCCGTAATGCAGGGCAAGGTTGACTACATTTAGTTTCCGACATAATCGTTTCCACCGACCATAGTTGGAGAACCCCGCAAAATCGTTTCCTGAAACCCAGTAAAATTCCCTTTCAAATCATATATCGATTTCTTTGAGTTGAATTTCAAACTTAGTCAGTTTTTATCTGCATCTTGAACAGAGTTGCAGCAGTTTAAGCCCATTTTCTATCGTCGGGCTGAGGTTTTTTCAATAGTATTCCGACTTTTTCTAATACGCTTTCTTCCGATGTGTTTCTCATTCAGGCCTTATGAGGCTTCTTCAAAGCTAGAATATCCTTTAGACTAAAAAGCTCCAATGTGACTCTCCCTGCGCTAGTGAAATAACTATCCGCTCTGCATCTTTGTCACCTGTGTTCCCCCATAGCCCATGAAAATATTTATTTTCATAGAGATGGTGCTCTGGACTCATCAATTCAGTGAGTTAGCTTTTATCACACAGAGTCCAACCTCCTTCAAACGAGAGACGGGTACTTTCGCCAAGTTCGACTCACTCCTTTGCTGAATTTTCGTCGCGAATATTTGACAATAACTAGGATTCCAAGTTTTGCAGCAATTGCGTTTCAAGTGACTACTTATTACAGCAATTACGTTCTGATATTTATTATTTGATATCATTTATCATGCAATGCTTTGACGCACTGGATATAGACGGCGATAGGTAAGTCAATCGTTGCTTAGGGCTGCTTGGTCTGATAGCCGGCAGTGGATAAAATTACCTTTGCTGACGTGGCGTACAGAGTTCAGCGGCTCTCTGCGTTAAAGGTAGCGGCTTTCTGGACTACGACTCCTTCGTCTACTTTGAACGTCCTGCTTCATCGACGAGTCAAGATCGTTCGGTCTAAGCAATATTGATCGGGGGTTCGCAGGAAGCACTGACTACTTGGTCCGTAATCTGTGCATCGAACGAATATATCAGGCGACCGTAGGAGATGGGCAGGAATGGAATGAGCAAATGGGCACAGCAGCTCTTAGCATCTATACTGACGGCTCGAAAACAGCTGCAGGAGTTGGTGCTGCAGCATTTTTTGCAGACTGCGATATAAAAGCACCTTTCAGCACCTTTGCAGACTGTAGTATTTTCTTACTAATTACTGTGGTATTGGAAATGAGAGGGCGGATCGGCAGACATCCCAGCTCCTACTCAAACGATCAAGTACTCGATTGACTCCGAAATCGTGCAAGGTGCGTTATGCAGATGGCGAGCAACTCAGACTTGAAGAAGAACCAAATTCATGTGGGGGTTCGTACAATCTCGTAACTACTATATACTTGCTTGAATTAACGTAGACTGACTGCAAATGGCTGATCGGCATCATTCCTGGCCACTGTCTTGTAGCAGCACATGCCATGAAAATGGGGCTCCAGAGCATCTCATCAAAGCGTAGGTCAAAGAATATTTGAATGTTCGTTCAGCAGTGAATGAAGGTACCTGCTAAAATTCCTCACCTCAAGCTCTCGGGATTAAATCATCCTTGGTTATTTTATCACGATGCTTTAGACCTGATTTAAGATAAGAAAAAAGTGCTAAACTCGACTACGTGTCTCCCATAGCCGTTAGAAAATTTTCCCGATTGTATTTTTTTGGTTGTGTGTTTGCTTTGTACTTTACGATCTAACATTAAATGAGTAACTAAATAGGCAGTGCGGGATCACTTTTAGAGCAAAATAATCAACGGAAACCTCGTCCTAACTCCTCTACTCCTGACTCCATGCATTTGATGACACGGTTGCAACCTTTTTCTCTTACTCCTTTAAAAGTACATTAAAAATACATCAAAAACTTATCTCACATACTTTGATTAGTAGCAATCTCAATATTAGTTCCGAATCTGAAGAAGAAGGAAGTGTTTTCTGATAAAAACACTTATGCTTCTCTTTATGCTCCTTCATTTATCATTTTTAACATTTGCCTCTGTAGCAACCACTTTACCACGGAAAACTGTAAATATTTTTCTGATTTATAAACCTAGCGATCCATCCTCCGTTTCAAATTATTCTCCTGTTTCTCTACTTTGCTGTTTTAGTAAATTGCTTGAACGTCTTATCTATAACAGAGTATATCGATCTCCGAACTTTTCTAGTCTTTCCTTTCTTTTCCCGAAGGTTTCGAAATTTTCAGACTCTTTTTCTGCTGGTTTCTCCCTATGTTTTCAACCGTTCCGGCTGAGTTACTCTAAATGGCTCTATTTTTCCACTTTCTTTCTCACTTTCGGAGTTCCTTGAGGCTACTTCTTTTTATCAATAATCTTCCTCCTATTGTAAAACGCAACTTGTCTTCTTTATGCAGATGGCTTAAAATTATAACAATCGAAAATCTGCGGATGACTCTCACAAGCTTCAAGGGGATTTGGTTGCTCTTAACCACTGGTGTCAATCCAATTGCCTTTTTCAAAACATATCGGAGTGCCACCAGATGTTATTCCTATGTAAAAGATACCCTCATGTATTTTCCTATTCTTTGTCTGATATTTCCTTCTGTACTGTACATGAATTTAGAGATCCTAGCGTGATATATGATACCAAACTAAAATCTGACTCAGTCTCTCTTTAATAATTTTCAAGATTTTTCTGGTGAGATAACGACTCCTAAATAACGATTCGTGCATCAAGTCGACCAAGTAGATCATCGGAGGTATTCTTAATACCATTAGCCAGAATGGAAACCAACTTTCACTCTGTTTCGCTACGTCTTCTTAGAGAGCACAATGCCTTTGATGAGTGTTTGGAGCATCAAAATTGTCCAAAGCAACAAACTTTTTCGTTTTAAAATACTCTAACAAAAACATTAAAAACACCAGACGTCAAGTTCAAACATGACTTAAAAAACTATGTTTTGAATAACGTGATTGTTAGGAATGGTGAGTGTGAAAGGATGGGCCTAAAATAATCGATCCATTCTCAAAACTGAAAGATTCAGCGTAAGAGAGCATCGCGAATTGCAAGCAGCTACATAACATTTTCAGGAAATCTTCAACCATTTTCGTTTGTTGTTTATAAATTGGTATATTATTTTTTAATGAACAAGAAAACAGAAAGAAAAAATAAAGTTAACGCAAGTTGCTTTAGCTAATTCCACAGTAGATTCAATTTTCAAAACTGCAACTTTCACAACCAAAATCAACTTGGGGGGAATAAAATGTGGTTAGTGAGCACATACCACAGTTGGCCATAGTAGGCTTACAATCTTCGTTGCTCCTGGCAGAATCGCGCCAAAGTTACCCCCGATAAGTTTCGCAACCTGAAAAGGAAGCTTTGGGTCACTTGAGTTCTTAGTGGTATCTACATCTATTCACATCACACGTTGTAGAATTCCCAGAAAATGTTAGACAGCACTTGTCACATCTTATTCGAAAGTCCAAGGACTCTTTTTTGTTCGAATTATCATTGTACACTGACATATCTGGAATTTATTTATACTTTTACCAACACCGTCTCATCCGAAACTCTAAAATACCAAATATCAAAGCTATGTCGTTGGTTCTCAGGTGCCGCATGTCAACTTTCTTAATCACAAGTACTCCGAATGACGGTGGCAAGATCGGTAGTATAAAAAGAAGCAATAATGTCACGATCATTGTATTTATTATTTTTGTGCAGTGACTCCTGACAGGATAGCCTACGACTTCTTGTTGATAATTTTTCGGATAGTGACACCGGATCTTTCTCTTACCGCGTGCTTAGTTTTATTTGGTCGTACTGGAACCTCCGTTTCCATTTTCTTATTGTGTCTAAATGTTACTCCCTCTCAAGTACTTTCTTGGTGCTTAGTGAACATAAAAAGAAATGACATTCAAATAGCCAATCCGCCTTATAACTGGAATAAATAAAAATACGATTTCACTTTTTCACAGTTTTTTATTTGTAACCAAAAATACGAACTAGCTTGTTTATTCGTATCCATACGATTTAATGATCTTCGTGAAGGGTTCAGCCGCCTTAGCGACATTTTCCCTTGCTTGCACGGTCAGTTTCTTCATGATCTTATTGTGTGTTAATGTAACGCGCAACTTAGCCTTACGTTTACGTTCCAAATTCTTCACAACATCTTGGTAGTGCCAGCCAACTTCGTGTGATAGGCGCCCGACCTGGCAGTATTTACGGTCCGATCGCAGACACAGAATACGCATTGCAATTGGAACACATACGCGCCGCCTCCTATCGTATGGTGGTGGAATACCATCGAAAACTCGAAGACGTTTCAGAGCAGCTTGTCCACGCTTGGTTTTGTGTGGGATCATTCCTGGAATTGGTAGAAGTTCACGATTTCAACAATATATCTTTCACAAACTTGAATAAGTTAGCTACATCACAATGTTCAGTTATGTTTTTGTTACATGTTTCATTTCAAATAATGTAGGTAAGATAAAAATAATTCATCATGAAAAATATTTCGGAAAAAAGAAACCAGAGCTGAGAACATTTAGTAGGACGCATTTCCATTAGTATACCTCGGGTCTGGATGCATCCAGATAATATAACATTTAATTTCATAATTTTCGTATAATTATCATGAAACATGGTATGCTCCCCTCAGTTCAACAGTTAGAAAGTTCGCGGCTCTGCTCTGATTTCACTAGACGCAATGCAAACTGGAAAAAGTGCATACATACCGCGTACAGCTTTGTAGAAAATCCTTGATGGAGCTCGGAAATGGAATGGACCACGAGCTGGATTAACATTACATCGCTTCCTTAAGTAAGACAAGTATTTCACTTTGTTTCTGTAAAAGTGTCCAGACAGGTTGAGCTCTTCACATCGCACAATGGCTACTTTGCCGCCTTGCAGCAAGTATTTAGCAACTACTGACGCCAACCGCCCAACCAGATGGCCTCGGCCATCTATCACCATGGCCTGAAAAGACAGAAAATGTGTTGATTATCGCTCTCCTTACAAGATTTTTAGGTTATGGTGTCAACAGTACAAATAAAATTCACGTTTCATATCAACACTTTAGCAGGAATTGATAGAATTATCTTCGCATCGAGAATATGCCCGATACACGTTGAATTCTCATCTTATAATACTTGAAGCAACCCCCACATTAACGTATCATTTCCATTTAAACCGGGTGAAAACAATACTGATGTGCCACACGTGTAATCTGTCAAAACACATACCCGATCTTTTCACAAATCCCACATTATTCTCCAATAAAACCCAGCAAATTCTATCAATTCCTGCGGTCGGCAGTCACTTTCGAACGTTTTCTACATTTTGAATGCATAACTTTGCGTCTTTATCACGAAACTCACCCTATTTGTTAAACCAGTCATTTTACCGAACCAATCGAAAAGAATGGCCGCCGAAAAAGACTCGTAAGCGGAAGTTTCGATTTTGACATACAAGTGAACGAAACAGTGACTTTTATCGATGCAGAGTTCAATGTCTTACATGGTTGATGTACTTGCTATGGGAAATTAGTAGTGTTGTGTTACTCATACAAGATGCATGACAAATGTCCCATTCACATCTACAAAATGTCACATCACCTCAAGCTTCAAATTTGTACCACCTCATTTTTTTTGTCATATTGAGATGCTTTGGTTAATTTCGAAGCGATTGGCTTGAGACTTTTGAGGCGCATCGATTGTAATACTCAATGGAAAATGTATGTACGCGAGACTAGTTTGATTTGTACCACCTCATTTTTTGTCATATTGAGATGCTTTGGTTAATTTCGAAGCGATTGGCTTGAGACTTTTGAGGCGCATCGATTGTAATACTCAATGGAAAATGTATGTACGCGAGACTAGTTTGATTTGTACCACCTCATTTTTTGTCATATTGAGATGCTTTGGTTAATTTCGAAGCGATTGACTTGAGACTTTTGAGGCGCATCGATTGTAATACTCAATGGAAAATGTATGTACGCGAGACTAGTTTGATTTGTACCACCTCATTTTTTGTCATATTGAGATGCTTTGGTTAATTTCGAAGCGATTGACTTGAGACTTTTGAGGCGCATCGATTGTAATACTCAATGGAAAATGTATGTACGCGAGACTAGTTTGATTTGTACCACCTCATTTTTTGTCATATTGAGGTGCTTTGGTTAATTTTGAAGCGACTGACTTGAGACATTTGAGGCGCAGCGATTGTAATACTCGATGGAAAATGTATGTATGCGAGACTAGTTTGAGTTTGATTTGTACCAACTCATTTTTTGTCATATTGATGTGCTTTGCTCAACTTTTTTTTTAGTAGTACAGTATCCTGTTTTACGAGGATTAGGTTGAAGCGATTGACTTGTGGTATTTGAGGCACAGGGATTGCTGTACAAGGCGAAAATGTATGCATGCGAGTTTAGTTTTGAGTTTGATTTGCACGATACTTAAACACAAAATTTGGTGGTAATTAGCTACCTTTTTTGGGAAATTATTGAATAGATTAGTAATAGTACTGCTCTCCTTAGCATAAACGTTTTACCTAAAAAAAATTTCATTTTTGAGTTAACGCCGAATCCAAAAACTACATACTCTATTAAATCATTCTCCAAAATATGAAAATCTTATCTTCTGCGGAAGTATGTTAAAATCAATAATAAAGAATCCCCCATCTATAAAAAAATGTAACCAGTACTTAGCATAAATGTTCTATCCTACCGTAGCGGCGGCGTAATGGTATGGGGCTGTATGGCTGCCAGCGGCGCTAGAAACTTATAGATAATTGAAGGAATGCAATATGACACTTCATTTGAAGTATGACATTGTACCACCTCAAATTTGAAAATGAGTAACTCATACAAATACATATCAATATGACTGACGACCCAACACTAGAAATTAGTTGCCGAAGGAATTATCATGATATTAGGCGTGTTCTTTGTTCCCATATCCAGAACAGATACTTTTAATAAAAAGGCGTGTTTTTTTGCTCCCCCTAACTGTAACAGAACAATGCTAACCAGTGCAGACACATTGGAAACAATAACTCCCCCTATCCATAACATGACTTGTTGTTTCCAATGCATCTGTGAATTCACTGGTACAGAATTCTGTGGTGCATAGGTAGTTTATGTGCTGAGCCATGGCCTTGCTGAGCTATAGAACGTTCTGATAGCTCACGAGTAGTTGCGCCTTTTTTTACCGTGAGATGGCTTTGGATTTTTTAAGGTTATGTGGAATGTTTTGGTAGTTAAGATATTAGTAAAAGCTCTCATAATGTGTAAAAAATTAATATAGATAATTTTCTGTTAGTTCTTTTGAAATTTTCTATCGATTGTGGTAGTTTATACTCGTTGGTTTCTCCCTTTATTTTCAACTCTTTTGCGCTACCACAGCGAATACAGCAACCTATAGCAATCTTAAGCCTGAATTACATTACCATGCAGTGCAGTGCAGTGCACTGAAATTTAGAACTCATGTAATTGCATGTGGCAATTCACATTAGGTCTGTTCCCGTACTACAATTAATTGTGATTAATTGCAATAGGTCTGTTCCCGTACTTGAATCTATTATAATATATTAAAATAGATTCGCAGCAAGTCGTTTTCGTACTTTTGCTGCAAGCCAAATGAAAGCCAAATTTTGCAGCAAAAAGAAGCCAGCTGCCAAATTCTGTTACTGCTGCAGTTTGCTGAAGTACGGGAACAGACCTAATGAAGCCGTTTTTTGTACTCCGTTTTAGTACGCTTCATTGCAATTAATTGCAATTAATCGTAGTACGGGAACAGACCTATTAACTGCAGTGCAGTGCAGTGCAGCGGACTGCACTGCATCGTTGAGGCTAATTTCTAAAAAAGCTGCAGACTGCATCAGCTGACATTTGTTTGAGAGTAGTTGACCGGGCAAAAATGACGGCCATGGCAAAAACCATTTAAATTGAGGTGGAAATTCCGTTCCAGGCATTAAATTGTAAATGGACGAAAAACAGATGCAGAAAATCTAAATATCAAACCTCCACAAATTAATTTGACTTTCATTGTCAGACCACTGCACTGCTTTCAATGCGCTTTGCAATGCGTACACTGCTTCGGCACCGCGCTGGACTGCAGTTTATTGCACTGCACTGCATGGCAATGTATTCAGACTTTAGCGAATCCACAAGCTGTTCTGTACTGGATCGATGCCTCCTAGAAGTACGGGCCGTAATGCAGAATGATGACGTCAGAGTTTGCGGGAACAATGTCGCGAAAAACACACGTAGTCTTATGGGTCGTCCGCGGGAAAATGTTAATTGTACAGGTTGTGTTAAAGTGAGTGACATAAAAATCAAGTGAGATCTGCGGAACAGTACTAGTGAACAGTTAAAACACAAATTAATGCGGTGCGTGCGGTATAAGTCGAAAAATTTACTACGAAATGTTTATCGGTTGCTGTTAGGTTATGTGATGTTATATGTCGATTCACTGTCGATACAATTAATTGACACAAAATGCAAGTAATTACTAAATATTACTACTACAACGCATCCACGCACAAAAAACTAACGTTTTACTCATATTTTAGCTAAAAAAACCGCAAGTGAAATCTCCGTGTACATCGGCACTGCCTCGTGGAAATGTCAAAACTCCCCAAATAACTGACGTCATAGCTAAATCGATTACGTAGCATGACGGCCCGTACTTCTAGGAGGCATTGACTGGATCGTGTTTTTACGCAATTGCTCTGCACGGGAGCAAAAATTTACGGCAAAACTCGACTACGTGTTTCCCATAGCCGTTTGACAATTTTACCGATAGATTTCCGGCTGGTATGTTTGTTTTGAGGTTTTGTCCTTATTTTTGTGTTTTTTGTTGGTTTGCTTATTTATCATTATTCCATTGCCTTCTCGTCTAGTTTTTGTATGTTTTTGAGTATTTTTCTTCAAGTTTTTTCCCCTACTACCACCAGAGGACGACCAGTGATCAAAAATTGATGAATAACTTACAAAAACGTAAAAAATTACATGAGCAGACAACATACTGGAGGTAAACAAATAAAAACCATTCCCAAAAACAAACAGACAACCACAAAAACATAAAAATACCAACCAGACATCAATTGGTAAAATTGTCTAACAATGGGGGCACGTAATCGAGTTTAGCCCAAAACCAACAAATTTTCAAATTAAAAAAAAACTACCATCTGCCGACAGTTACGCCGTAAAAGTTTTTCATAATTAGCATGACTTTTTTTCCTTTTCTTTTCTTCTGAATTAAATCTATTTAATAAATTAAATAAATTAAATTTAATAAATTAAATATATAATCTTGGAAAATCAGTAAAAATTTATCGTTGATTTTTTATTTCACAATATCCGGATTTAAATCGGATTAAACATAAAAATATAATATAAAATTAGCTAAAAAACAAAATAGTGGAGAGGAAATAGCCGTAAAATTATAATATTCTTTCTTTTGTGATTTATTCAAAAAAAAGTTTTTCTCGATTCCTTCATTCTCGCCATTTTGGCACATCAGGTCTGTTCGCGTACTTCAGCAAACTGCAGCAGTAACAGAATTTGGCAGCTGGCTTCTTTTTGCTGCAAGATTTGGCTTGCAGCAAAAGTACAAAAACGACTTTCTGCGAATCTATTTTAATATAATAGGTATGTTCCCGTACTACGATTAATTGCAATTAATTGCAATGAAGCGTACTAAAACAGAGTTTTTTAGTCCGTTTTAGTACGCTTCATTGCAATTAATTGCAATTAATCGTAGTACGGGAACATACCTATCATAATAGATTTAATATATTATAATAGATTTTCTGCTTTGTACAGCCATTTTTGTACAAAAACGACATTTGGTTCTTGCAATTGATTAATCGGTTTGGTTTAAGATAGTGGAGAATTTGGCCCTCTAGCGGAATATACGCCGACAGTATAGCCGTTGACAGCTCATCATTCCTTTCCGTCCGATTTTGTCCGATTTCTGTGTACAACCACCCGCTGTCAACTGGAAGTTCTGTGTTGTACTTCGTCTTATTTGTGACTCACTCTACTTTGTGTTGTGCATTTTAAACGAACTTCGCATTAAGTCAACTAGTTCATAAGCCAAATGTTATATTGAATCACCAATCTATCATACTCCAGTTTGCCGGCCCATTTATATTTCAAATTAAAGTGTTTTCACCGGAAGAAAAACCCACTGCCACTCCCAAGTCTAATTCGACTAGGAAAACGACAGAAACCCGATAAATATTTATCATCTTGTGGTATTTGCCAGTTTATGAGATAAAAATTAAAAGAATCGGTCACAATGTGGAAGGCTTCTGCAGGCCATCAAATCAGTGCGAATGGAGATAAGGGTGTGCAACAGGAAGACGATGATTGGGAGACAGATCCGGATTTCGTGAATGATGTTAGCGAACAAGAGCAACGATGGGGCTCGAAAACGGTGGAAGGTAGTGGTCGTACTGCTGGTGCGATAAAGTAAGTGATAAGATTATTTTGGAGATTACCATAAGATCTTGAGTCACCGGTTATGTATTTGATTTGGCTTATAACTGAAATTAGAGGCAAATTTGATAAAAATCCGTCACCAATGTTCCTACGGTCAAACCATGTAAAGATCCGTAGAAGCTTGCCCAAAAATATATATTTCGCACTCTGCATGATTATGGTCTTTGACAACTTTCCAGTTGGAAATTCATGTTAATTGCGTCTTCATTTATCAACATAGAAAGTACTTGTGAATAATGAATCGCGATTGTACACAAAAAGCGTAAATTCTTACAATAAATTCCCGCAACCAACTCTGCCTGAGCAAAGTGCTACACAAATTTTTATCTGGTGTTTTGGATGCAATCTAAGCAACTCGATAATTTCCGCGCGCGTATTGTCCACTTTTTATTCTGTACGAAACTTAGCCAGAAAAAAATCGCCAGAACTAGGTTTCTTTATTATGGTCTAATAGGTTTCTTTATTATCTACATGCTAATGCAGTTTGATATTTGCTATAAATTTTAAAATCAAGGCACTAAAACACTCAAAACATATCTTCTGTTCGCCAGTATGCAACAACTACGCGAAGAGACTGAGAAAGCTGATCATGACAAGAAGCAAAAGGAGCACGACGAACTTAATCCCGGATATGGGTATGGCGGCAAGTACGGGGTACAAACCGATCGAATGGACAAATCCGCCGTCGGGCACGACTACATCGGAAAAGTCGAAAAACATGGATCACAGAAAGACTACAGCGAGGGCTTCGGCGGCAAGTTCGGAGTTCAAACGGATCGAGTCGACAAATCAGCCGTCAGTTGGGACTACAAGGAAAAACTACAGCAGCATAGCTCCCAAAAAGACTATGCAACAGGTTTTGGTGGCAAATTTGGAGTTCAAAGTGATCGAGTCGATAAGTCGGCAGTCGGGTGGGACTATATGGAGAAAGTAGAAAAGCATGAGTCACAAAAAGGTAAGAACAATGTTAAAACTATGGTTTTCGGAAAATAACAATGTTTATGATATTCTCAGACTACGCAAAAGGTTTTGGTGGCAAATTTGGTGTCCAGGAAGATAGGAAAGATAAGTCAGCTGTGGGGTGGGATTATATGGAGACACCACAAAAACATGAGAGTCAGCTCGATCATAAAGTTGTGAGTACCAAAATATCCATGCACTTTATAATCGCAAAAATCAAGTACCAAAACTAAAATAGTTTTCGCACGTTTTTTATAGATTATTTTTTAGTTATCTTTGCATTTCTGTTATAAGATAAAAATCGATTCTTTTGCAGGGTTTCGGCGGAAAGTTCGGCGTTCAAAGCGATCGTATGGACAAATCCGCAGTTGGTTTTGGAGATGGAAAAGAACGCATTGGAACAAATTATACGAAGGTAAAACCGGATATTGGTTCGGCGAAACCTTCCAATTTACGTGCCAAATTCGAAAATCTTGCTCAACACTCTGAAGAAGAAGCTCAGAGTAGGGCTGCCGAACAGAAACGAATCCGTGAAGAGAAAGATAAGAAAGATAGGGAAGAAGCAGCAAAGAGACAAGTAGTTGGAAATGAAGAACCCGAAGCTAAACCGACACATCGAAAAATTGCCATTGACACAGGACGGCAAGGCGGCATTGGTAATGCGATTTCGGCATTCAATCAGATACAATCGCCTACAACTGAACAACCTATACAACGCAAAGTACCTATTAAACTGCCAAAGGAACCGACACCGCCTACAAATACGACGATTGTTCAGCCCGATGTTATACCTGTGAAGGAACCAACGCCGGAACCCCAAGCTCCTGTGGCGTTGAAAATCCCTCCACCGGAACTAGAAGTAGTGGCCGCACCACCAGTGACACCACAAGCGGTTCCTGACCTGCATGCGGACGCGAATTCGCATATAGTGGAACCTCCTACCGAATTCAGCCAGGAAGCAAATCAACCTACCGAAGTCATTCCTGCTGCAGTTAATTCAGAGGACCTCGCTGAGTATATTGAAGACACCGGCATTCGCGCGACTGCGCTATACGATTATCAAGCTGCCGCAGAAGATGAGATTTCCTTTGATCCTGATGATGCTATTACTCATATTGAAATGGTGAGTATAAGAAATTAATTGTTGTAAATTGTCACAGACTCTTACGTACTAGTGCTTGTGGTGCGATTGCAAACAAACGGTAATGTTTTGTTTTGAGAAGGCTGTAGAGGGTTTCGATCTTTATGTTCATATAAAATTGATCACCTCTTGCAATCATCTACTTATATCTTCAGGCAATTTATCTTAAACAAACACTTGTTGAAGCAAAGACTTTAACCCAATAAAACAACTCAATTTCTTTTAAAGAAAATTCACTTTCATATCTTTTGAGTATACAACTTTTATCAGTTTTTGTGTCTCATCAGTAATTTTCAAGTCTGTAGCTTCTGCGAAAGTTCTCTCTTCCGCATTACTCTATGAGTTGCATCAGGCTTGGATGGGTGATGTTTAGATGACAATTTTGAGTTTTCAGGATTGTCAGAGTGCTATAAGGGTGTCTATCAACTGTCTCAAGCAATTTAAGTGCTTTTTTACGAGTGTATTTTTCTTGTGGGTCGGTAATGGCACTCGCTAAAGTGTCAGTCCAAAAAGTGGTGTACTACTGTCTTTGGATTAGATTCCTACTATTGCCCATGGTTGTAATGGTTTGTCTTTGATACATTAACATGTAATTATAATTACCCTGATTAAAATAATAAGGAGCATAAACTAATTCGAATATCGCTAGCTTATATCTTAAGGACATTAGCCAACCCCCGTTGCTTTGGAAAGGTAGCAAGGATTATATTTTTCTACTGTTTAGTTCCTTTCAATGTCTGAGTTCCTTCCATACCAAGGGATCCTGAAAACCTTGCGAAATGCGACGCTTTGACATGCTTGTAGTTTTTTTTCTATTAGTTTTGGCAGCCTGCCCGAAAGCTACACAGCCCTAGAGAAGTTGAGGTCACAGAATTCGCTTGTAGAGTAGCGCTCTATTTATCAGGCAGAATGATTTCAAAAGAGAGTAGAGGTTTTTTTTCAGATGTGCAGTCCATTCTAGTTTACTGTCAAACGTTAGCCCTAAGTATTTGGCAGTCCGTTGCCTTTCTAAAGTCTGGTCGTCGACAATTCATTGTCGTGGTACCTGTCGCCTTATTCGGGAAATAAAGATCGCTTGGATTTTTTCAGCGTTAAGCTTTATCTTTCATCCTCTCAAATATTCCACAAAGAATTCGAAGGAGCACTGTAGATTGAAGCTTATACATATATTTCTTGCCTGGACGTGAGAAATCTCATCTCTACTCTGTTGGAGATGGGGATATCAGCTGTGTACAGGTTGTACAAAATGGGTGGCAGGAGAGATCCTTGGGCTACTTCAGCTGCTATGGGGCGCTTGGGTTAGAAGTGATTACATATACTGACTTAAAAAGCTCTGTTTGAAATGAAATATATTACGGTCATTTGAAATATATTACGGTCATTTAGTTTGAAAATGAGCCCAGCATGCCAAACTTTGTCGAAGCCTTGCTACATCAAACATGACTAGCCCTGTAGATTTCCTTTTGTATACTACACAAGACTATTTTTTTTTTTTTTTGGGAGCGGGTTTCTCATTAAAAAACATCACCCGCCGACAACGGAAGTCCGAGACGGAACCGGTTTCGCATTACTTCAACTCGATCGTGCTACTTGCACCTATCAGGTGTCCCATCGGCTTATTTCCGTTCTGTCAGGCTTTCAGGAGTCTACGAGGCATCCTTCCTCTTTTTTCAAACGCAATACCAGCTCCACATATGCTGACACAGCTGACCAGGCGTAATCTGACTGTAGCATCAACTGCACGATTGACTCCGTCGTCACAGGGCCAATTGCAGAGAAAAGCAAGTGTCGCTCCCTTCTGAAGCGGGCGCAATAGAAAAAGCTATGCAAAGCGTCATCACTTTCCTTAACACAATACTTACAGAACTCCATCCTGACTATCCCCATTCTATGAAGGTATTTCTTGAAGTAGCCTTGGCCCGATAGGAACTGGCACAGGTAGAAATTTATTTCACCGTGGTCGCGATTAAGCCAAGGTTTTAAGGCGCGAATTTAGCCTAATAGTCCATGTTCCCTTCGAGCTCGTAGCGTAGCGCTTCTCCAAAGCTGAAGCGTTCGCACTCGTGCTTGAGCAGTCAAAATCTCTCTTCCCACTTCTGCTCTGTTCAGAAACACCTCCCTGCGTTCGTTCGCCAATAGATAAATTGGGATTACTCCCGCTATCACTAGCACGGCGTTTCCTGAAACTGTTCTGTAGCTGCTTGTAATTCGCAGAGCTCCCCTACGCTAGATGCTCACCATCCTAGGTCGATACTTTTCAAACCTTAACGCAGTGGCCTATATTTCCGCACAAGATAATTGGTGCTCAGTAGAGTGTTATGATTGAAAGTCTAATTGTTCTAGCTATTGTTTTAAACTACAATTTCTTTGAGCCGAGAGAGAAATATGTGCTCGGCAAGTTTGGCTATGGTTGAGAGTAAGCTTATGGTCGCCAGCTTTGCGGAACAATTAAATACTTTTACGATAATGGTGGTAAGTTTCCAACAATTGAGTATTTTTGAGATGAAAAATTTCGTTAATAGTGTCTGTGATGTTCTGCCTGGTAGATGAAAGAGGCAGAGATTGGTGATATTATCAGGCTCTGATAATTTCCTTTTTTTTGAGATTTTTTACCAAGAGTGATGTCCAGTGATGTCGGAGGTATCATATGTTGGAGGTATTTATGCTCTGCCGAGCATACTAATTGATGCAGTCTGCTCAATACGATCTTTCTTTCCAAAGTCATCATCTGAGCAGCGGTTTTTTCGAAATTGGATCTCTTAAGTATCGGCAAAAGTCTCTACTTTGTCCAATTAACTATACTTTAGTCCAATAGTTGCATAAATGTGTCATAATCTGCTTGTTTTTATGTTTGGAGGTCCATAATAAACCAGTTCCGCATGCTCCCACTGCTCATTTACTAATTGAGAGATCTAAACATGAATTACATTTGCCAATAAATTTACTTCCTGTTTTAATCTGGGATCTCCGATTGGTCTGACTCGTCTCCGGGTTTCGTTTCTTCTCTTTATCAAAAGTTTTTATCGAATGCGGAAGCTCGTACAGGTCTTGGCTAGCCTACAAGGGAGTTTTGAACGTGCAATTCTCTTTGATCTCGGAGATTTTGTTAGTAAGGTGCTCTATAAATTCCTGTAAGTTACTTGCTTTAGCAGGAGCTTAGAAAATGTTTTCGCTGGCCAAACATATAGGGAGGGCTTCACAGTCAAATTTCTGTAGAGAATCTTTACAGGTCTTTATCTGTTTGATTATTTCTCAGAGCTCCAGTAGCGATTGTGAGCCTTAAGATCTCTTGCAAGTCAAATAGGACCATTGTGCCTGAAGATGTTGTGAAAGTCTTGCGTATTTGGAGGTCTGTAAGCGGAAAATACCGTGAAGTGGAAAAATTTCGCCTGAACTTCAATGGTTAAACTTCGAATCTCCGACTTCAAGCGAAAAGAAGTAACTATTCTCTTGAGGTCGGAGATTTGAATAAGATGATGGTTAGCGTGTCTCCTTATGAGAATAACAGTGCTTCGAGCCCTGGTACTCAACCTATAATTTCTGTATATATGATAATTGGCGATATGGTGCTTATAACTCGATTTATGAATGGCTCGAATGGTTCCTCATTGCGCATGATACCAATTCCGCTATCGCTCAGAAATAGCATTAGCTCACCTTTTTTGGGTAGCATGGAACCCGAGGTTTAAAACTGAAAAGGCTTGTCGCCGCTCCTTCGATGCACTCTAGGTCGGCCTCAGATGAGATGTTCTTCTGTAACTGTGCCTCCAAAGAGCCCGCAAAAGCAAAAGCTTTATTTATTTATTTATTTATCTACCAAACAAGGCAACATAACAACAAGAAAACATAATACAAATCTTAAATACAATTAATCATAAATATACAATACAAATTGTCCGTAAAAAAGATACAATACATCACAAATTTTGTACCAGTTATTCTACATTATTTTAATTAAATTTAGGCTAGTAACGATGGAAGTTAAGCGGGTTCGGATGTGGAAAGGGCTTTGGACAAGTTATTTTTGAAATTTGATTTAGTAATCCCCGAAGAATAGTGGCTGCTTATAGAATTGAATATCCTACAGCACCTATTTATGGGCTCATTATATGCATAGGTAGTGTGATGACTGAATTCATTGAGCAGATTTGCATATCTGGTGCGTCTTGGTCGGTTATTGAAAGTAATTTTACTAGAGAGATCTTCAATGATTACCGCACCACTAATAATATCAAATGTAAGGCAAGCGCTGAGCAGAGTTCTTCTAGAAGAAAGAGACATTAAATTTAGAAGACTCAGTCTGAATTTGTAAGATGGGAGATTTTGAAAATCTCGTGGGTCATAGAGATTTCTCAAAGCGAAAAGTACAAATTGTTTCTGAACAGACTCAACTCTATCGCTATGTAGCTCGAAAGCAGGGTTCCATATAATGCAAGCATATTCTAATAAAGGACGCACTAGGGTGGTATATAATGATTTGGTAACCCATATATTTTTAAACTCTTTAGCGCGTCTCTTTATGAATCCAAGCTGTTTATTAGCTCTGGCAAGGATTTTGTCATAGTGCAAATTGAAGCGCATCTTGTCATCCAATACTACGCCAAGGTCTATAATATGATCGACCCTATTCAATTTGAAGTCGTTAAGGTAGTAGGAATACATCGTGGTTGCATGCTTACGAGAAAAACTTATCACATGGCACTTATTGATGTTAAGATTGAGATTATTCACATCGCACCACTGTTCGAGGGATTGAAGCTTTGATTGTAGAAAGGTTGCATCAGACTGCGAGTTTATGATGTGATAGATTTTTAAGTCGTCTGCATAGAAGAGATGCGGTATACCAAGCAGTATCTCAGACACATCAGAAATGAAGATGTTAAAAAGCAGGGGGCCTAAATGACTGCCTTGTGGTACTCCAGAAGATGCCAAAACTTTTTTGGACAAGTGGCCTTGAAATTTTACGAATTGAGTTCGATCGCAGAGGTAAGACTGGAGCCAGTAAAGAAGAGAACCGGAAATACCAAAGTTGCGAAGTTTTAGAACCAAAGTTTGATGGTCAACTCGGTCGAAAGCCTTACTAAAGTCCGTATAGACCGCGTCAATTTGGTTCCCTTTTTCCATTTCACAGAGCACAGTAGAAACTAGTATCATGAGGTTGGTGGAAGTCGATCTACCCCTACGAAATCCATGTTGTTCCTCATTAAGAAGGGGGTCGATAATGCGAGTAAGATTATCACAAACTAGCTTCTCGAAGAGTTTGGGGATAACAGATAAGATAGCAATTCCTCGATAGTTATCGACTGAACGTTTATTACCACTTTTGAAAATAGGTGTGAGGTATGAGGATTTCCAGAAAGACGGGAAGACACCAAGAGACAGGGATTTATTGAAAACCATGTGCAAAGGGGTGATTAATTGGTCTGCACATTGGAGCACGAAGAATGGAGATACTAGGTCCGGGCCAGGTCCTTTGCCAATCTTTAGTTGCAGAATAGCATTAGTAATAGCCTGCCGTGTAAGGACAAACCCTTCGATAAGAGATCTGGCAGCGTGTCTAGTAGTGAAAGTAGGGATCTTCGGAGAGCAGTAAGTGTTTTGAAAATGGTCGGCGAATAAGCTACAAATGACTTGTGGACAAGACGAAACCGTGTTACCACGAAACATAGAGCAAGGATAGCCAGTGGTTTTACGTTTTAAATTGACGAAATCAAAGAACTTTTTCGGGTCAGTGAGTATTTTTTCCCCCATTGAATTAACATAGAGCTCATACGCCTCGCGAGATTTGATGGAAAATTCTTTGGATAGCTCATCATATAATCTTATTTGATCCTCCTGGAGAGAGCCTCCATTTTTGATTGCTTTATATAATTTGTTTCTATGGTTTCTGAGCCGCCTTAAATCATTGTCAAGCCAAGGTTCGGAGAGTTTTTTCTTCTTCTTCAGCTTTGGTACAAATTTGTGGATGGTTGTATTTAAAAGTTAATAATTTAAATTTAAAAAATAATTTAAATTTTTATGTAAAAAGTTGTATTTTAGTCCCTGTCTGCCGTAGATTGGTGTTAATAACGGTTTACTTTTGGTCTTGAAATATCGAGATAGCTACTGTAGGATATTATCCCCAGGCTCCATGCACAGCTCATTCTGATGTTGGCATATCTGACCATGTATGTATTTTGTAAGCCGGTCTGCTTCTCGCGTTATTCTAGGGTCATCTGTGCCTCTAGCTATTCTCCAGAGCTACTTCTTCTTTCGACTTTACCGACTTAAAGAATTGGTAAGGATGGGATCCTTTACCGGAATTGAGATCATGTGGTCATCTTTTGCCTGCTTCATGACATTGTTGAGGAAATCTACTGATATTTCTAAGTCGCTGGTCGATATGAATATATTGGTTGAGTGCGTGAGAAATCCCCCTATCTAAGACATAGCTGTTTAATGGCCCGAGGTGTGTAGGCTCAGTTGCATGCTTCATTGTTTACCTGTGATGCAATTCTTTAGCTCGATCCCAGCTTTATTACTTCTCCTAGCACCCAAATGACGATTGTAGGGATTGAAAAATTGTAGGCAGGAAAAATTGTGTCTTAATGATCGAGAAGTGCACGAAAGGCTTCAATAAATGCCAGGTACGCTGAAACCAACAGGAACTCGAAAAAGCTCGTTTCCACTTTTATAGCAGTTGGCTTCCATTTCGCTTGTAGTTGGGGATCTAGATTCGGTCGCCGGGTTTGGATAGTTTCCTGTAGTAACATGTTATCAATTTTGAAATCAATCGAAAATTGCATCGGTTCGCCCTTTTGGGTTCTCAAAGAATATGCATTCCAAGTTGCATTCCATTTGAAACATGGTTAGTGGGCTAGTGGGATGCTTGGTGAGTTCTGGCCAGTGAGCATACTTTGAACCATATTCGTCATCATGTCTCTCATTGTTCTGTGTAGTTGTTCTTGCATGATGGTGAATAACTGGTTAATGTGTTCAAAAGTGGTTCGGATTGGTGAGTTTGGTTGTTTAGTTATGGCTGGAGAGTTGCTTGAAGCACGTATGCCGATCGAATCATGCAGAGACTTAAGTTTTATCGTATGCTGATAATGTCACCATCTTTGCAGAGAAACTGAATACAATAGTGCATTACTGTATCCGTTAGAGTCTGGAGCTCAGTCAGTTATAAACTTATTACAATCCGCTCAACGTGCGGAACCTAATTCGTTATTTACCGGTAAATAGAAATTGAAGTATATGAGCCTGGAGAAGTTGTCAAAGCTAATCTGTCCCTCTACATCACGTTAAGAATCTCTACATAAAGTTGGGAATCTCTACAGCACGTTGGGAATCTTAGGGTTGGAGTTGGAGAGAAACAATGCATTCACAATCACTGTGAAAAATGTGAAATAATTGACTCCATGGCACACTACAGCTAGGTCAATTCAAAGCCTGATGTGTGATCCTGATTGATCGTGAATAACTAGATTCGAACCACGACCAAAAAAATTTAGCAGCCAGGCAACTCGACATGCACTCGGCTGCAATGGCTTTGGTTGCAAATAGTCTAGTATAAGCTTGGAATGATGTTTCAGGTGTTTATGTTTTATATATTTTTAGAATTTTACATATTAAACACTTTTTAAGTTTTTATGTGAGAAACTATGAAGATATATGAGTTTAAAAACCTATTTCATTTACTTTAGTCGACGCCAAACTAGATACATATTTTACCCGGAGACAAATCACTGCTTTACCTTTCTATGCAGAAACTATAGTTGAAAAGTTTTGAGCCTAGGGTATTAAAAATGCTGATAGAAATTTTAAAATAATTTTTTTCTATGTAATCTTCCCCTACTTCAATGCATTTCTTACATTTTTCAAGAAGGGTTTGTGAAAAACTGTGTCCCAGTGAAAAAATATTCACCTTCTTTGCCATGGAAATAATCATATATTGCCGCCTTCATTTCTTCGTCTCATCATTCGAAAATCTTCGTCTTCGGAGAGTTTTCTATTAAAGTGGAAAACAAGAAATAATCGCTGGG
This sequence comes from Nemotelus nigrinus, assembly GCA_947369275.1. Lineage (NCBI taxonomy): Eukaryota > Metazoa > Arthropoda > Insecta > Diptera > Stratiomyidae > Nemotelus > Nemotelus nigrinus. Next base: position 71,152,197 of record OX376372.1, read on the forward strand.
TGTTAGGTCTGAACTGTATGGGTGTTGGCTGATTTCATCAAATCCTGTCTCATCCAGAGCACGCCTTGCAAATCGCGCAGTGTGCACGAATGCCTTGTCCTACAAAAACAGAACTCCGTTCGCCAGTTTGCTTTTTCTTTTCTCGACAACTGTTGAGGCATTTTTCGACGGAATTTCATGAAGTTTTTTTTCCGGAAGGTAGCCGATGAGAAGAATCCCTTCGCTATCTCAAAAAACAGTAGCGACGATCTTTCCACTTTATATTCCGCGACAGTTTTTCTCTCTATATTTCATTATTTATTATTATTTTCATTATTTAAATTTTTACTCTCTATTTTATCTCTAGTAAAATATATATGAAAATTGTAATTTTAACCGAACTGTATACTAAGCTTTGCAAATGGAGTAAATGTTTGAAATTAAACTAAAACGAAGCTGTCATCATCAGTTTTTGTGTAAACTTCATAGTTTTCTTACATCGTGAAAACATTTTTACATAAATTATACTTTTGTGAAAAAGAGAAAAAACTTTACAAGATATTTATTGACGGTCGTCACACTAATTTTATTACAAAAAATTCACCGTTGTGAAGAATCATATTCAATTTATACTGCTTTTTACTGCTATCATTGAAAGAGTTCGATCAAATTTTTCTTTACCAAATCTTCGTTATAAGCTCAATGGCGCGTTTCGAATCTCGGCGTGAGCTTTCGTTGAACCTGAAAGTAGATTTGGCCTGTTCCCAATGAGAGATTTTGGAAAAAAAAGTTGTGAAACAACAATTTGTGACCATTTACACGGCTCAACTCAACTCGTGCTATTAGAAGGTGAGGATGAAGCGAAAGTAGTCAGTTACGTTGATTCACGTACCATCAACTTTTTAACGCTCATACTCATTTGTGTCAAAATTCCTGAATGACTGAAATATTCTTAAAATTCGAGCTGCATGATGCAGTTGAAATTCAGAAATTTCATAATATTTCAAAATTGCTTACAAAAATAATGACGAATACGGGTGACGGAACGCACCAATCCGAGTATTGAGTTGGTCCATGTAAACTCAAAGATCAACTTTAAAAGGGAATCGAAAAGAATTTTCGGTTTTGAGTTGAACTTTGCATTTTTTTCTAATTTGTGCATGCGATAGAGAAATGTTTGTACGTGATAGTTCGCTCAATTTCGAATTAGATGTTTGAATTCCATTTGCAATTACTTTTTCTAGTAAAATTTCCATCAAAGGACAAATAATCAATTGAAATAAATTTACAATTGTACTATGTTTATTTTTTCAAGCCAAACAAGTGGTTTTAAATGCATTATAAGAAGAGCTTTGATAAACTCTATCTGTTAAAAATTAGTGTATGCGAAAATTCGAAAATATTTGAAACGAATACATTTGATGAATATTTGAACGAAAGGAAGATATGTGAAAATAAGTTAGAGCAAAATATTGCACAAACCCCCTCCATTCCAAGCCAACATTGGAAACGCGGCATAATTGTCAAAATTGCATCTAATTTAAAATTGCAACTAGATCAAGCTTTTGGTCGTACAGTGTTGCTCATTGAGATCACACCTACGAATCGTGTAAGCCTTCTTAGCGAACTCAAGTGCACTTTAGTGAATTCGAAAATCAGTTTTGTCAGTACAAAATAGTGTAAATTCTTCTTCTGAAATCTAATTCGGAAACTCTTAATTACGAGCGAAAGAAAAAAACGGAAAGATAATCCGTCCTCACGTGGTGAGGAGGAAGACAAAGAAATCCGAGGAAAACTCGAGTATAATGTGAAATTTTACAAAAAACTGAAAGAACATCATACGATAATGGCGCTTAATAGCAGTAACCGGTTTACTCCTCTCGCAGATCTGCCGAATGATGTAAACGAAATGGAAGTTAGTGTGCCCAATAACAAAACCCCGAAAATATAACCGTTGATAACAGTGCAGAAAACAAAACTCTACGTTGATAATGTGTTGCAAAAAGTAAGCATCAAAGACTATGAAATGAAACTCATTTCTCTTGGTGTTAAAGTATTTCTCTCAACGAGCGAAGATAAGTCGGCGCTAACTAAATACTTCGAAAGTGAAAACTGTGAATTTTTTACAGACTAAAACAAAAGTGAGATCCCAATTAAAATTGTTCTGAGTGGTCTACACGAGATGGACATTATAGAAATCTACGACGAATTGAAGAAAAAAAATATAATATGTGAAGACATCAAGGCAATGCATCTAAGAACGGCACGTTACGACGGTCATATAAATTATTTGCTTTATTTTAAATTTGGTTCAACTACTCTAAAAGTGTTACGAGAAGTTCGATCGCTTTTCCACACTATAGTCAAATTTGACTACTATAGAAAAGTTCCAAATAAAATCACGCAATGTCGAAGGTGCCAAATGTTTGGTCATGGACAGTCTAACTGCCACATGAAAGTAAAGTGCGGTGTATGTTCCGGAGAGCACGAGAGCATCGATTGCACAAAAACCTCGTTCAGTGTATAAACTGTGGGGCTAATCATCGCTCCTCAGATGACAGGTGCCCCAAGCGTTTGGAGTACATGCAGCTAAAAGCTAAGTTTGCCAAAAAGAAACAAGCTAGCATCACTCATGTCGTAAAACCCATTAGAAACGACGTTTTGAATGTTTCTCACTGCCCACCGCTTCCAGGCAACACGGTTGGCAGCATAAAACAGACTGTGGCCTGGCCAACAGCGGCACCAACAGCAGGTCCAGCATCAGCCTCAAATGAGTATACTCAAGATGAGCTTTTCTCACCTACCGAGCTACTAAATCTCACCAAAGAGCTTTTGGCTGAACTGAGAAGCTGTAGAAATAAAGGCGACCAATTTAAAGTAATTACGAAACTAGCAATTAAGTACATTTACGGTTAACATGGTTAGGTTCAATAATTTGAAAATCGCAACCTGGAATGCACGCAGTATCAAAAGTAAAGTTATTGAATTAAATATTTTTATACTTAATCATAGTTTAGATCTAGTACTAATAACTGAAACATGGCTCAAACCTTGCGATAGATTCTACTGTAATGTCGGAAACGACAGAACTTGCTCTAGAGGCGGGGGAGTGATGTTAATGATCAAAAAGCATATCGAGCATAATCAGGTCTACATAAAAACTGAGGTTATCGAGAACATCGCCGTTAATATAAAATTCAACGATTTAAGCCTCATGACTATCGTTGTAGCCTATTTTCCTGGAGGCAATTCCAATAGTGATAAAACTAAGTCTTTTAAGCGCAATTTAGACATGCTAACAAAGTCTTTGTTATCTCTGGAAGTTTCAACTGTAGGCACTCTCTTTGGGGCTGTTTGAGAGCTAACCAGTGGGGAAAAGCTCTACATCATGTTTATACAGTTAAAGACTTCCACATTCTATACCCAGCTGAGTCAACATATTATCCTCAAAATAAAAAGCTTAGGCCATCTACACTTGATATAGTTCTAACCAATCGACCTGAGTTTGTCACACAACCTTCAGTTTCATGCGAACTATCTGCAGATCACGTACCTGTCCACTTCACACTAAATAAAACTGTCTTAAACAAAGATTTACAAGTCTTGGATTATTGCAAAGCCGATTGGGAAAAATTTCGCAAAGTAGCTACCAACTCGATTCAATTAAGGTATTTGTCCCTTCACAATATACAAAAAACAGAACAAATTGACTCGTGTATTCAAATATTTGAAAAAACAATCAGAAAAGCAATAGATTGTGCTATACCTAAAATCGCTTCTGAGTCATTGTCCCCGTCGATTCTTCCTCTTCAATTGCAAAACCTCATAAGAAAACGTAATCAAGCAAGAAGATACTGGCAAAGAAACAGAAATTCTCAAAACAAAAAAGTCTTTCATGGTCTCGGCAAAAGCTATTCGACTGGCGTAATAGAGAATGGAATGAAAAAATTAAGCACTTAAACAAGGCATCCAAACCATTCTGGAATCTAACAAAGTCTTTACGTAAACGGTACCAGACTATTCCAGCATTAAATATCGACGAACAGCTTGTTGTCTCACCTCAAGAGAAGGCAGAGAGGATCGGAGAAACTTTTCGGAAATATCACATTTCGAATCAATACACAGTAGACCAAACCCTGGAACGAAAAGTTAAAGACGATTGGCTTTTTATAGACAGTGCAAAACTGCCAGCAAAAAATGCACTTTAAACCTAGAGATGTCATGCATGTCATTCAGAAGCTGTGTGTAAACAAATCAGCTTGAGATTACAGTCTGAATCCCCTTATCTACAAAAACTTGCCCAGAAAATGCATTGTATTTCTCACATACATTTATAATGCTTGTATGAATCTATCGTACTTTCCAAGGGCTTGGAAGAATGCTAAAGTAGTCCCAATTTTAAAACCCGGTAAACCTGTTAATGAAATCAATAGTTATAGAGCGATTAGTCTGCTTAATGTAGTGTCCAAAATTTTCGAAAAGGTTATACACAGTCTTCTTGTAAATCACACAGAACAAAACTATATTATCTCTGCCATACAGTGTGGATTTCGTCCCGGCTTAAGTACAAACCACCAGCTAAAAAGACTCTCATCGGACATAAAAAAAAGTCATTTAATAGCCAAAAGTCAGTTGGTGCTATCTTCCTGGATATTCAAAAAGCCTTTGACACGATTTATCACAATGGTCTCTGACATAAGCTACTTAAGTTCAAATACCCTCTTGGTTTAATAAAAATAATTCAAAGCTTTCTCACCAATAGAACCTTCTATATAAAAATAAACGACGTGAAGTACAGTAAAGTCATCGAATTTTGAAATTCCTGCAGGTGTACCCCAGGGGTCAGTGCTTAGCCCGATCTTATATGGAATATATACATCTGATATTCCTTAAATATCACACTTATACTTCCCATGAAGATCCTATAATTATTACATGCAGACTGGAAAGAGGTTTGTTACAGCTTAACGACTATTTTTCACAATGGAAAATAAAAATGAACGAATAAAAAACGCAGGCAATTTATTTCACAAGAAAACGGTCGCCTAGATTCAAACCACAAGCTCTTGTTCATTTAAATTCTGTAGGTATCGAGTGGAGCGAAAATGTTAAATACCTAGGTATAATATTGGATACAAAATTAACGTTGAATTCTCACATCGCCAGTCGTAACAAAGCAACAAGCCAGTTAATTAAAGCACTGTATCCGCTAATTAATCGGAAATCCAAACTTAATCTCGAGAACAAATTACTCCTATTCAAAGCTATTTTTCAACCCACTCTGACATATGCGGCTCCGTTATTAAATGAAACGTCAAAAACGAACCTCATGAAGATCCAGAGAATGCAAAATAAAGTCCTAAAAATTATGCTTGATCTTCCCACGTGGTTCCCTACTAGGACATTACATGAAGCCACTAGAATCGATCTTATCAAAGAACGACTACGAAAAATCACCATAAAATTCCGACTTTCTTGTATTGCATCACCTAGCCCCCTCTACAATGAGTTATATTTATAAGTTTTATAGTGTGATTAATGTATTAAAATGTAGCGTAAGAAGGTAGTCTGTAAGAAATTCAGTAAGGTTTTGAGATTTTCCTTCCAAATTCTGAGGTTTGTTTAGCCATGGTTAATTTTTCCCTCAATAAATTCCATTATTAATAAGTGAAACTCTCAGCACCATAATAATTATAACATTAGCTGAAAAGACATATATTGTCCGAACTCTATACACAGTACATCAGTATCTCAACTAACAATGTGAATTATAACCAATGAGGAACAATATATTGAAATTGAAATTGAAGATCAAGCTTTTAAACTGAAAGAAAGTGCTAGATCACGAAAAACTCATTTATTGAAAGCATGAATAAAACCATAGCGTGAACCTTTTAATTTGAATTTAGTTAAATATTCTTGATAGCTGTTTTTCATAGTGGGGCTCTAACAAGCAATTTCGCTCAGTTTTGTATACTCACTTTTATTTCTTTATGGAAATAAATAAAATTATTATCTATCAATCCGTCTATTACAATGTCTTTCTCTATATATCCGTCTAGCAATTTTTCTGTATATATATATATATATATATATATATATATATATATATATATATATATATATATATATATATATATATATATATATATATATATATATATATATATATATATATATATATATATATATATATATATATATATATATATATATATATATACATATATATATATATATATATATATATATATATATATATATATATATATATATATATATATATATATATATATCATTATATTTATGTTTATGCATTTTTTCAGTTTCAAAAATGGTATCTTACGGAACGAAGAGTAAAGCATTTGTGTACACAATTTCACCAAAATAATCTAAAACTAACAACTGTACTGTTTCTAACGTGCTCGACACTTGTCCAAATACTAAAATTCGAACGTTTTTTAGTTAATATGTGATGTTTTAACAGCAATGTCAATATATTTTGTTTTAAACTAGTAACGCCTGTTTTTCAGAACTAGAAATATATTTAAAATATGTGTATGCGTTATGGCAGCAGAATGCACCCTGTGTTAAACATTCATTGAATACCCTGTGCATTATATAAAACTGGTTTAATTCAGTTCAAGGCTAAAAACCGATTTATTTCCATTTCAGATCGACGAAGGCTGGTGGCGGGGCCTGTGCAAAAATCGATATGGTCTGTTTCCTGCAAATTATGTTCAGCTGCAGGATCAACAGAACGCTTAAATATGGAATTACGCAATAATTTTTTTTAATGCGATACGAGATGTTTAATATTTTTATGTATATGACGAGACGATTCAAACAGTATCTATTGTATTGTAATATTATGTATGTACATGCATGCATGCAAAATTTCAAAAAATGTACTTTAACTATTTTATTTTATTAGTTGTCCTTTATAATTATTTTATTGAATAGAAGAAAAGTTGCATTTGTGAAGTTATATACCGATATATCTTCAGTCAGTTAGTTTGTTGGTAAGTCAATTTTTGTATTGCGTAGAAATTGGAACGACGAGGAAGGTAGAGAAATGATTTGAATGTTAAATTTATGATAAATCAATCAAGTTAATTATAATAATAAAATTCTTTCGACAAGCTATTTTGTTTTTCATTACACATATCTGATATCATTTGACAATGAAGAACACCCCATGTCTGGGTAACAGCTAAATTTCACTGGGATGCCATGCCCAACAGTCAGCAGAAATGTTATGTCTCTTACCAGTGGCTAGACCAAATACTGGTTATACAACGGCGATGTGGCCATGGCATCCCGATGAGATATAGCATTTAATGTATATATTTTAAAATATTGAAATAAGCTAGCTATGTTATAAGGGAAACTGTACTTTGAAAATGTTAACGTCGATATGGTTTACGAATTCTATTCACTTTATTACGGAAATATATTTGTCGATCAATAAATAAATGTTATATGCTAGTAGCGCACATTCCATATATTCATACTAATTATTTCACAATGCACTAGGCTATTTTGAGGGGATATACGAACAACTACATAATAGTCTATATTAATAAATCAAAACTTATAGGATTCAAGTGCTTAGTTTAAAATCTCTTCAACGCTAATCTATGATCTTACGTTTAGCCAAATGGTTAAGTCACTTGTGATTAAGTGATAATGGAAGCTTTTGTTGTCTATTTGTTAGTGGCAAGTATGCCGGTGTTTAGAATGAACGATAACAATCGAACGGTCAAAAGGCACGTCTTTTTTATCACCAATGCTTTGAAATCGTCACGTACAGTTTTAATTAATAACAACAAATCTACTTTGACACATTATTAGTGTTTTCAATGTGTAACCTAAAAAATTAGCGGAAAAAGGCATATAATCGTTTAAATACACAAAACTTAAATGGTATCATTGTGTATCAACAGATTTTGAATAAATTGTCCGATTGACACTTATCTTGAGAAAAGTGTCAATAATTGTATTACGATTATGTGGTTGTATTCATTATTTTAAATTTGATAAAGCTATATCGTTTAAACGTGATTTAATTTCTATGTTTGATATGATCTGTGGAAAAATATTGCAAAGATATTAAAATCGTGTCATCGATTATTGTAAAGCCTTCGATTTTGGTAAATTACAGACAATACACTTGTAGAATATTCTAATAAGTACAAATATATACATTGACAGAATACTGAACATAATAATAAAAGTATTATTATATTATAAATAATTTATAATTTAGAAAAAGCAACGTAGTAGATATGAGGGATTGTGCTATGCGTACTGAAATAAATGGAAGTCGATGTAAAATTTGTTAAAAGAGTCCAACTAAATAAGTACATCTGATCAACTAGCGGCTATAATTGTCGCGTGTTATTGCTTAAATTACAATAATGGAATTAGAAGCTATAATTGGATGTGAATTCAAAAATATATTGTGATTCTACGACAATACGTCAATTCTGCCCTTAAAAAGTATTACGCTTAAATATGTTCAATCCGTTCTGTCATAGTCATAGCTTATCTCTACAAGTCTGTTTTGTGCCTACGAGACCCTACATTTATCAGTCTACATGTATCCATTGGCTACTTAACGAACAAAATACTAGTTCTTATCAGCGCTCGAGAGAGTGATCCTCATGTGGGGGTTGGATTGCTAGCACGGATTCGGATGCACGATTTGTTAATCTAGACATCAGTGAAATATATAATTGATATCCTGATCAATACGACACAGTAGGATAAACACACGAAGATATTGTATGAATGAGGGGTGTTTAGAGTAAATCTTTATCTTAAAATCTTTTGACTTTTGCACGTTCAGACGACTAACGCATCAAAAACAACATAGATAGCCTGAAGGAGAGTCTCACTCTTGGAACTTTCATTCGCCCACATTCACTTTCATTCATTCACTCAAAAGGAGAGTCTCTTTTCATTACACTCATGGATCTCACAATCACTGATGATCTGACTAATGCTGGAGCTACGTCTGGCAACAACTCAAAGGCGTTGTCATTGATACGGGTACACACATATTAGGCCCCAGTCATAGAAACGGTCAAAATGACTGTTTCAAAATGATTACTATGAGGTAGCTGTTTAACGTAAGAATGCTACATACCTACTGATTCATGCAGTATTCCCAAAAAAACACGGGGGCTCGCAATAAAGGCTTATTTCCATCTCCGAAAAGAGAAGATACGAGCTCATCAAGCTAAAAAGAAAGCCTGGGAAAAAGGACTAATTCCTGGATTCAAGCAATGAATGCAGTAACAACATCAAGTAATTAATTTTTTTTAAAGAACGAGTGAGTAGAGTGAAGTAGTACACACCTCGCTACTCAACCTACAAGGACAAGGAAAAAAATCTGATACTTGACCAATTGTGAATACTGGACAAATGGGTCTAATAACTTGATGAAATGCTCAGCAATGAGCAAGGCGATCAGTGAAGCGTTCCGTTAGCTGATAGCGAACTAGAGCTGCCACTACCAATCATCGAAGAAACTATTCGTGATATCCAACTACTCAAGAACGACAATTTGCTAAGAGCCGATGGAATACTCGCCCAACCATGGAAGTATGGGACTGCTCAACTATACCCGGCGATCAGTTTATTTGTCTAATCTGTCATACACATAGTCATACATATAAAGTATAGAGGCTCCACATTGCTAAGCACTTTATCTTCTATAAGGTGCTGTTCACTGACCAGATTATCCCATTCGCCCAGAAATTAGTCGGTTCATTCCAAGGAGACTTCATTATCACCAAATAAGGATTTTGTGACTACAGAAATGTATGTAAAAGCTTCTAAAATACGATCTGAAGCTATCCCACAGTTTTAAGTTTTATCGAGAGCTTTTACACTGAAAACAACAATAATCCAGCCACCATTTGTTGTCGCTTTCGATGTTACTATTCTAACCAGCTCTCAACAGAAGCGCAAAAAGCGCGGCTAATCAATATCAAAAGTTTTAGTCCGGGGAAATCTAGCATGGTGCTTCGGAAAAATTAGGGGAAAACTGAATTTTGATGTGAACCTTGGTACTGGTGTGTTGAACAAAATGTCAAAAGTCCCCGTCGATCCGAGTGCTGCGTTACTTTTTATACGGGGTCAAAGGTCACCAAAAGTGACCTTTCCTAAATATCTCAGTAACGGTCACGTCTTCAGAAAAACAATCTATGAAGAATCTCCTCTCTTATGCTCCCAGAATCCAGGGTAGGTGGAAAAGTTTGCTCCGAAAAGTTACCCCCCCCCCCTTTTCCATAAAATGGTATCCCTGAGCTTCCATCCCAAATCTTCAGGAATGAGCTCGTTGCCTACTCTTTGCCCACTGTTAAACAAGATAAGATCATCCTGTTAATTGCCTATTTTTGACATCGCAGACCCATCCCCGCAAACGAACCACCCCGAAATAACCGGTTTTGTAGGTTTTTTTTCCATACCGTCAACTTTTCGGAGCACACATTTCCACCTACCCTGGAGTCTGGTAGCTAAGTTTGTTTACATGTTTTTTTTTATGCGCCTCTGAAACATAGAAAACCCAACTCCCAAACGTAATCAAAATCGGATAATATCAACATGCCGTTGAGGAAGAGGATGCTGTTAGTAACAAATGTTTAGATCAATATATCTCAAAAACGGTTACGGTTACAAGAAAAAGTTATAGGGTCTATTTTGTTAGAAATTTTCTAAGCTATAAATTCGCCATACATTGTTTTTCTGAAGACGTAACCGTTACTGAGATATTTAGGAAAGGTCACTATTGGTAACCTTTGACCCCGATCGATGGGGACTTTTGACATTTTGCTCTACATGCCAGTACCAAGGTTCACACCAAAATTCAGCTTTCTCCTAATTTTTCCGAAGTTTCGCCTTTTTCATGTCAGATTTCATTGGACTATTTAAGGTTTAAACGAACATCCTTTGAAAAATAATAGTTTAGAAAAAATACATAACGAAGAATCAATGTACATCTTCTTAAATTGAAATATTTACTGCTGAAATATATTGAAACTGTTGAAATCTAGTATTAGTATTTTTTACGTTGATACAATTTTGAATTTCGAATCATTGTAATAGTCATGTTCTAAAATTGAGTTTAGTACTTTTCAACTGTAATTGAGTTAGTACAAAACAAGTGACATGTATGTAGTCTTAAGCTAACCGTGTTCAAATAAAGACACTTGAATTAACCAACAGAAACCAAACATTAAACCACGCCGTAGAGCTGTTGCGGCGAATTAATCGAATTTTAGTCGAATGTAAATTTAAGTCCAAAACTCGATCAATTTACTATTAGACTCATATCATATACTTATCATTTATCATAGTTAGCAAAAAATAAATGAATTAAATTGCTGCGATAAATGATAAATATCCACCATATTTCTCAAAACATTGTAGTTAGTTATCTTCAAACATTTTCTGTGCATACAAACCGCAAACATTTACTATTTATCTTTGTTAAGGCAATCTTCGACTTAACACATCGTACCATTATATGACTAACGTTAAACAGAAAGCAAATCTAAACAAAATATGCACGTTCGTGTACATAAGTAGATACAAGATACGAACTTGGGCTTCCCATTTGGAACAATGTATTGGATACCACTACCATGTTTTTATGGAGTAGACATTATCTGGGAATAACCAAGATATGATGATTAAATCCATAGATGCGGCACATTATCTTCTGAATATGAAATATTCTATGAGTTCCAAACAGATAATAGTCACCACAATTTCCGAATATTTTTTTTAAATATCACTTCAAGGCATGAGATTAGAGTGTGGAAAAAATTACAGTTAAAAAATAGTTAGCAACAGTTAATAAATAAAAGTCGAATATAATTGGTACTTTTCCTAAATTTAAAAAATATATAAAATATATCTATAGATCTAATGATTGCACAAAAAGTAGTCGGTTTACATTGGAGAAAAAATATTGTTAGCTGATTGGCAGTCAAATGGTAGCATAGGCCACGGGGGCGTCATCGGGTGTTGGTTACCGAAGAGGCAATTGAAATCCCGAGAAATGCCTGCTGGAAACAACATCTACAGCTCTGCTACTGAATCCTACCTTCGACCTCCCCGAAGATGTGATTTTACAATTTCACATCGGGTGGCTGCCGGGAGCCTTCATGACATTTCAGATCATGAATGTTGCCAACGAAGGAGGGTGAGGGCGAGTTTCCCGCGCCTTAAATCGGGAACATTAACCAGACTGGCCCTCCAGGTTGGGGGTTGGGCAATGGGCCAATAACCCGTTCCCGTAAAACTTGACTTATTCAGGAACCTGATACTTCGCCTCGGATACTTGGATTGGATCAACGGAAACGACCACGCAAACGAAATATGGACTACTCTATTTGAACCTGGAACGTGCGAACCCTGTACAGACCGGGGGCCATCAAAGCCCTCCTGGAACAGGTCACTCACTACAAAATCAACATTCTCGCTGTCCAGGAAACGAAACTGTCTGGTGCCGAGATTATGGACATGAGATCGTACACAATCTTCAAGAGCGGAAAGTCATCGGCAAGTCACGAATTTGGAGTGGCCTTCATCGTGGACAAAAAAATGAAACCGCTAATAATCGACTTCAAGCCTGTCAACGAAAGATTGTGTGCGATCCGCATTCGTGCAAAGTTTTTTAACGTTTGGCTCATTAACGTTCATGCCCCTACTGAAGATAAGGATGAGGCAGTGAAAGATAATTTTTATAACCTTCTGGAAAGGCTATATGATTCTCTGCCATTAAATGATGTGAAAATCCTGCTGGGCGACTTCAACGCAAAGGTTGGAAAGGAGGAAACACACCGCGGAACCACCGGCCAATTTAGTCTTCACGAGCTATGCAACGATCATGGACAACGACTGGTCGACTTTGCGAGTAGCAGAAATCTCGTAAGCTCCACGTGTTTCCCGCATCGTGACATCCATAAAAGGACATGGGCATCCCCCGACGGCCACACCTTTAATCAGATTGATCATATTCTGATTCAGAAAAGGTGGGCCTCCAGTATTTTAGATGTGCGAACCTTCCGTGGAGCCAACTGCGACTCCGACCACTACTTAGTGAAGACTCGATATCGATGTAGAATATCACTGTCATATGAGGCCAGAGCAAGTTCAAGACGGAAGTTCGATGTCGACAAGCTTCGAAACAAGACGATCGAAGCCGAATATAGATCTGCTCTGGAAATGGAACTAGCTTCCACGCCTAACACCACGTCTATCAACGATGTTTGGACTACTATCAAAAGCGCAGTGAACGCAGCAGCCGAAAAAGTAGTGGGATATACAGCCGGGCAACGCAGAAATGAATGGTTCGACGAGGAATGTCAAGCCGCGTTGGATGAAAAGAATGCGGCCTGCAAAATCCGCATTGAACGACCGACTAGAGCCAAGAAAGAAAAATATGACGATCTTCGGAGAGTAGGTAATAGAATAATTAGACGTAAGAAACGAAAGCATTTTGACACCATGCTGAATAACATGAATGACAACTTTATGGCTAACAACACTCGACAAGCGTACAAAGTAGTGAGGCACTTAAAACACGAACTAGCCTATGTAGGGCTGCCGATGGAAGCATCATAAGTGGCTCAGAACAGGTGAAGGAAAGATGGGCGTCCTATTTCCAGCAATTATTGAACGGAAATGTCTCCGCACCCAACGAATCGCCATCATTGATTGGCACATACCCTGACAGTACCTCATCTCACCTTCCTACACTAGATGAAGTCTGACAGGCCATGGACTGCTTGAAATCCAACAAAGCACCGGGAATCGATGGTATCCCTGCGGTGCTCCTGAAGACAGGCGGGATTTCCGTTTTAAGAGGAATCCATGGATTGGTGACAGGCATCTGGCAACAAGAAACGATGCCGGATGAGTGGCGAAAAAGCGTTATATGTCCCATTCACAAGAAAGGAAATAAACTGCTATGCGAAAACTACAGGGGCATATCACTACAAGCTCTTGACAAAAATTTTAGAGTTAAGGATTTCCCATCACGCTGAGAAAATTCTTGGTGAATATCAAGGTGGTTTCAGACGTGGAAGATCAACAACTGACCAAATATTTACGGTCAAACAAATTTTGGAAAAATGCTGGGAATTCAACATTGATGTCCATCAAATATTCGTCGACTTCAAACAAGCGTACGACAGCATCAACCGAACTGCATTATATAACATCATGCTGCAGTTCGGAATCCCAGCAAAGTTGGTACGACTGGTGAAAATGACGTCACAAGTGCTGATTCAGAATAATATGACCGACTCGTTTTCGACGAATACAGGGCTAAAACAAGGGGATGGATTAGCTCCGGTACTCTTTAACTTAGCGCTTGAGTACGTCATCAGAAAAATCCCTGTTGACACGAGAGGAACTCTATTATTTAAGTCGACACAGCTAGTAGCTTACGCTGATGACATCAACATTATGTCACGTTCGTTCAACGACGCCAAGGAAGTATTTGTAGCTCTAGACGAAACCGCCAAGGAAGTTGGTCTTCAAATTAACGAACAAAAAACTAAAGTTATGACTCAATCAAGGAAAAGGACGCCAATAAGACAAAACATAACGATAGGGGACTATAACTTTGAAAACGTAGACAACTTCGTGTACCTAGGGACGAACCTTTTGAAGGATGGGAATGAGCTTGACGAAATCAAACGACGGATTCAATTAGCCAATAAGACATTATTTTCGGTTAAAATCTCGATGCGTACACAGAAATACGAAGCTTCGCATCTACAAAACAATTATTAGACCTGTGCTATAGACCCCAGGCGTCTGAAAAAGCATTGAATACGCTCGAGAGAAGGGTATTGCGAAGGATCCTCGGTCCAATACGGGAAGAAGATGGATGGTGAATCAGATACAACAACGAGTTGTATACCATATATGACGACCCGGAAGTCTCTACCGTCATACGACTCCAAAAACTACAATGGGCTGGCCACGTCGAACGAATGAGCGACAATCGAATCCCCAAACAATCTCTCAAAGGGCGAGCGAGCGGAGCTAGGCCAGTCGGTAAGCCACGCAAGCGCTGGAAGGATTCTATAGATGCTGACAGCAGGTCACTTTTGGGAGCACCGAACTGGAGGACGCGGTCACTGAACCGAGACGAATGGAGGCGAAGTATTAAGGAGGCTAAGGCTCGATTCAGGCTGCAGTGCCCCGATGATGATGATGATTGGCGTAAACTTGAATGTATGATGTTCCCCAGCCATGAGAGCTGTTTATAATTTTATATGCTAGAAGACGAATCGAAGGTAAATGAGTTGATTAGAACGATCTAGTTTTGATTCTCTGGAAAATATTAGTCCTGATTTTAACCTTGTGAAGCTCGATGAACTGAAAAAACTGGGAGGAACATCTTTCCAAAATCTCTTAAGCACGAATGTGTGAATGATTGAACCGAAATTCAGTGAAATAATTTAATTGATCAGACTAGGGTTTAAGAAAACCAATATATTGCATAAAACGCCATTCATCAAAAGAGTGTTTTTGGCAAAGCGCATGCATATTGTATAATGGAAATAAGAAACGTATCTTTTCGTAGCAGTGCTGTTTGGCGGGGCATTTTCTGTTTTTTCTTCAACTTTAGAATTGGATACTGGTATCTAAATGTCTCAAATTGTATCGTAAATCATCTATTTAGTCTGTGCGCTTTGGTATTGTTATCGGGAACGGATGCTTACGGGCTGATTGCCACTCTTTAGATGGTGACTACCCATCTTAAGGAAGTAGGTTGAAGTGGCCAAATTCAAAAGTGCATCGCTCATCTCGATGTCGCAAAGACCTTTTGGTCAACATCTCCTTGATGATTGAAATCAGGTCTCGTAATAATAACACTGCCTAAATTTTCAGAACTTCATAGAATAAGCTTCAGAGGGTACTTGACAGTTTTTAACAATAAAAATTGTTGCCCTGCACTATTGGTTAGGAGTAATCTGATTCATCTGATTAGTTCGTCCAATATACTAGTGTCCAATGTTGGGCTAGCAGCCAACCAGCTTCCATCATGTTTGACTAAATAAATAAATAAATCTGCTTTCTGGTAACAAAAATAACTAGGACATAATAGTGACGGCTAATTATCAAGCTGAGGCTCCAATCTCAGCTGAATGCAGTTCCAGCCGAATGTAAAGTACGAAGTCAACTGCTCCCTCAATAGATGCAATGAGTCACTGGCTATATTCTAATCCAAAAATCTTTCTGGAGATCTGAAAAACGCAGATGACCAGTTTCATTTTGTCAATACTGGATACTTGCTTCAATTGTTACGAGGCATAAGAAGTAAGAAGTCTTTTGGACATGATGGGGTCTAATTTCATTATTAAACAGAATTTTTTCCATTGTATTTATAAAAACGCCCCGAACAACGGCTACTTTTCGGACACTTGGAAATCGACAAAGATTGTTCTCATATGTAAATAAAAAAGCAAAAATAAAGACACCAGCAATTTCCGCCCAATCTCTTTGCTTCATTGGGGCAGATTTTGAGAGAATTTGGATGGAAATGATAAAAAAAACCTTGTGCGCTCACGCAGATAATTTCTGGTCGAAAATTCGGCTTTAGACGCAGGCCGGGAACATATCACGCCATCTCGTACATGTACGATCAAATTGTGACTCTATTGAATGAGCAAAACATTCCAACAGTAGTGTGTGACTTAGATATCCAGAAGGCTTTTGATTCCGAAATTTTAAGCTGATCATTTTTTAATTCCCGAAGGTGGTAATAATAGTAGCTGCAAGCTTTTTTTACCAACAGACAATACTATATCAAAAGGCTGAAAAGGCCTGTGACACCAGAGTGCTACAATGTACTCCCAGTGGACCATTTCTTTATACCACATTCATCGCAGACCTTCTCATTCTAGAAGGCCGACCTCCATTCCAAGTCCTCCAATATGCCGACGACAAAACCCGCACAAAGCAGTGAAGAACCTAGAATATTACTTAGCAGAAATTAGTCTTTAAGTATCGGGGATCCGAAACTATTCATAACAAGACGAAGAAACTCGCTGTTTCGTTCAGAACTTCTAAGATTACTAATAGGTAGGTAGGTAGGTTGAAGTGGCTGCCGATCTACAGAGGACTGATGGCCGACGCTCATAGGCACAAGATTGGCCCGTTGTGATGACACAATAATTTGTGACTCTCTCCTACTCACTGAAATCAGGAAACCATCTGTTTCTTTTGAAAAAACCGCACTATCCCCATTAAGTTGACTAGGGATAGTTCGGTCAAGTTGGAGAGAAAGGGTGCACCAAGTTCCACCAGCCTTCTCCTTGCGAAAGAGAGATGGAGGATGCATTCCTCCTCGTCCTCATAACTCCTAACTCATCGCTTAAATATCGCGGTGTTGATTTCCAAAAATTTTTGGGGGTTATTCCTTATGTGCGGCGAAAAATGAAAGCTGTTAAATCCACATTTAAGCGCGTCAGAATTTCTGATTCAGAAATCTTTTCGCCAAAAAGATTGGCCTGTCCACCAAAGTAAAAGCAATTTGCTATCAGACCAACCCCCCCACCCGGCCGATCCAAACTTACGCATCTCCATCCTGGATTACTTGTTAAAAAACTACCATGGTAGATGCGGAGATATTCAAAACGAAAAGAAGCACACCATTATATAATTGATTTGTGTTATATTTCTTCTTTTAATTATTTACTATTAATGAAGTCCTGTTTTTCCTTATGAATCGCGCTATTTCAGGCTTAGGTTTTTGAATTAATTTTCTACAGATTACGGCTTCGAGCCCGATATGAGCAACTCTTCACTGTGGGCGGGGGTTAAAAAACGTTAAGAACAGAAATGAAGACATTCATTATGAGTTTAAGAATAATAAATACAATTAAGAGTAATAAATACAGTTTTTCACCAATAAAGATATTGCAAAACTTTAGATATGACGTTATCCTTGTCCTAAAATGTGTATTTGAATTTTTCTTTTATAATACTATTTGTTATATCATAAAATCTATTTACTTTTTTGATGTTCCTTTCGCTTATATTTTGAGATGAACCAGTCCGTCATAAAATAAATGTCTTTATTTTCATGAGTAAAATTTAACCGCCGTGAAGAGAAGTCAAAATAATGATAGATGACGTGGATCAATATCAGGGGCGGCTCATCGATGTACGCAAAGGAAACAGTGCTTCCCTTGCTAAACCACAAAATTGATTAAATAATCAATATGTAATAATCAAAAGATTTACAATCAATGTGTAACAATCAATGTTATAACATTTATTTTCTTACAAAAGTTCTAACTTCATCGCTACTATGAATCAAATGGTTCTATTTTATAACAGTCCAACTACAGAGCTTCCAAGGTAAGTTTACAGCGAAGCAACGAAAACTCAAACGTTTTACTACAAACTACAGGCACTGCATGCCATTCAATTCAAAACATACAATTCATTGAAATATACTACACAGAACACTGAAGTGATCTTGTTTCAATGCTCAAACTCGTGGTTTTCACATAGATCTATTTTGACGCTTTGCCTAAATGATGCCCACAAAATTTTTACAATCAGTGTACTCAGAAAGTATCGTGGACGCTGGCTCAGTTCGCAGCGTCTTGGTGAATAGAGAAATTCAAAAACCCTTGCCCGAACCACCCGCTGAACGACTCCAAAATCTTTGTTAATGAATGAACTTAATACGCTGCAAAATTATCCGCGTCTCCTGTCATGTTACTGTTTCCCCTCATGATTCTGTAGATTCTCTTCTACTCCTCTTCTTACGAGCCGTTCCCCTTAGGAATTGATGCATTTTCTGCTTTGTTCACATGTACACATGTACGGTGCAAGCTATTGTGATGTTAATGTGAGGAATAGAATAGTAGGAGTTACATTTTTTCGTGTGAAATTTTCCCTAGATCGGTTTTTTGTGTCTGCTTTGGGTTTGCTTTGCCAAAAGACGTAGTTTTTTGGTTCTGGTGCTTTGGTGAAATGACCACATCATTGCTTTGGACGCTGAAAAGTCACCCGCGTCTCTATTATGTTTCTGTTTCCCGTCATGATTTACGTCACAGAATTTGTAGATTCTCGTCTGCTCCTTTTCTTACGAGTTGTTCCCTCTCTGTTTTGATGCCTTTTATGTTTTGTTCGCATGGTGTATGTACGGTGCAAGTTGTAGGAGTTAAATTGTTTCGAGAGTAATTTTCTCCAGATCGGTTTTTTTGTATCTGCTTTGGGTTTGCTTTCGCAAAATGGGTTTCTCGGTTCAGGTGCTTTGGCTGATATGACCACTTGATTACTTTGGACGCTTATGTTGACGTTATTTCTATGTTAAATTTCTGGAGTGCTTTCTTTAGCATTCGTAGTTTATATTAGGTGCGTTTTTTTATGTCTTGCAAAAAAACGCACCTGTTATAATTCTTTTGACTTGATTTTTGGTATTGTCAGTATTAATAGGGTCGGTTAAAGATGGATAAAAGGATAGTTTTTAAAGTAAATTATAACATAAAGCTCGTTAAAGTGAGAGCATATTGAATAGATTCTGTTTCGAAAAGTTAATATTTACTCGTTTAATATGGATTTTAATGTGGAATGTTGATGTGATTGTGCCGTAGAGTATTTACTGCGGTAGTCTTTTTCATTGAGGATCTTATTGAGTCTTGGCAACCAAGACCACTAATTTCGCTCAGTCAACTGTTTGCAAAAGGTAACTATATTAGGCACTTTTATTGCAAATTATATGAGGAATTAATTTTTATTGTGGCATTGGCTCTCTAATTTAATTTGCTCAAAGATGCATTATATCCTTTACTTTGAGCTATTAAAAATCTTTCGCTATTTATTTAGCCTGCAATATGTTTTCAATTTAACTTTTTTTATAACTTAAAAAAATTTAAAGAAATTAGTAGTAGTTTTTGCTTTCAAATACTATATATAATTTGAACTTTTGTGAGATATTTGATATTAGTGTGTAGGAATATCACTGAAATAAGCTATGCTAACCACTAGGTTTTAATGCAAATATGGTTAGCATTGAAACACCTAACTGAAAAATCGCACGTATAGTTTACTACGCTCTACATAAGTATGCTTATCTATGTATATTATATGCTTATATATTTTGCTGTGCTTCCCTTAGTTTCAAAACCACGAGCCGCCACTGACCAATATGTTCCTTTGTTTTCTTTGTTTCAAACCAGAGGTCGAAGCAAATTTCAAATTTAACTAATAGTATTTTTCATTTATTCTATTTGGATGAATATTGCCAAGTTAAAGAATGTGGAATTCACCCCAAGGATATTTTCTGCTTTTTTTTTATCCAGTAGTAGTATTAAACTCCATATTTTTCCAACATTTGTACTTTCCGCCTATTTTCGAGAAATTTTATAATTTATGTGCTCTTTCTTTGGAATAATGAGATAATTTATCTAAACGAGCATTTATCACTGTGGCAGGGCAGATATTCACGAGAAAAATACTCATAAAAACAATATCATAGAAACAATAAGACTCTTGTTTCGTCTCGGGATCAAAGTTATGGATCCGGTGTTCATACATTACCACTAATCGCATCAAATAATTTTTTTGTCAGTTTGGTGATTATCAAAATTAGTCCTCTATATGTCAGCTCGTATCTTCTTTTTCTTTTGTGGTAACATCCTCAGTAGTGATTTTTCAAGTATAGTTCGTTTTCGAGAATCCTTTGAATGTTGCCATATGAGATACCTATGACCATAATTTGCCATATGAGATACCTATGACCATATGTTGCCATATGAGATACCTATGACCTATTGCCATATGAGATACCTATGACCTCAGCTAGATGTCCGATGGTCATTCTTCGGGCCAAAAAAACATCTTGTACTATTTTAACCTTATACTTGCGTCCTTTGCGAGGCTAATATTCCGTGGATGTTCTACTCATCTTAATTTTCTAGCGCCAGTACGCAATTGTGGAATATAGAGGAACAGATTCCATAGGTGCTTCCACCAAGTTGGCGTGCATGTAGATAATTTATCAAGAAAAAAAAGCTTGATGAGAATTCTCACTTCATTTTTTTCAATGTCCGTATGGTTACTTCAACTGCTAGTATTCGAATGAATATAGTTTGCAGAAATGACAGCCTATTCATTATACAATTTTTCTAAACTACACATAACCTAAACTGCATATTATCAACGTTAATACAAAAGAAACATATTTATTATTCGTAAAACTGTTATACTTAAATCTGGGGATCAGGACCACACCGCATTTTGATTTAAAGCAAAGATTCGCCAATTCGCTTCCTTAATTCAGAATAGTAGCTACTAAACCATACAGTATAATGGTAGGGCTACATAATTTCGTGCTTGCTCTCGCATATTTTCTTTTTGTTCAAACAATTAAAGATGTCATGATGATTTCGTCTTCATTAGCAAAACACCCGAAAACCAAATTTGGTAAAACTGGACTTGATGCCCCACACAGCTGTTGCATGAATCTCGCCGACAGATGTCGGGCTAATATGTTTGTGTTTTTGTGGTTGTGCGTTTGCTTTTGGGGCTTCTTTTCTTTCTTTTTTTTCTTTTTCTTAATTGTTTTATCTTCTTTTTTCTTTTTTTGCATAATTTTGTCTGTTTTTCTTCATTTTTTCAGCCCTTCTACCACCTTTTCGCCCTCTGGTGGTGGGATTTCCCGGGTGTGGGGCATCAAGTCCAGTTTACCCCCAAATTTTTCAATCTCCATATGAGAAAAATATTTCACTCAACCATTTCTAAATTCAATTTCGAATTGCAGCAAGCTCAAAATTTATGCAAAAACTTATCAAAACCTTTAAATAACTTCAATTTAGTTACTAAAATTCATTTTTAAAACGCTTCATCTTGTACTGGCTGGGTAAAACTTGGATACTTGTGCCCATGGTTGCGAAATCCCACCACCAGAGGGAGAATTGGCGGTAGATTGAGTAAATTCAGTGGCACTCAAACGGCTATTTATGCTGTCAATTTCGGCGACAATTGCTTTGACATTCCTAATAATAAAGTGAATGGTGCTGTTCGGTGGGCTCGGTTCTATGCGTTTGGCTTAATTGCGAAGTAAAGTACGTGTTTATCGAATAGTTAATAATGTCTTTTGATACAATTCCTAAAGACCTACGAGGGTTGCGGGCATGTTTGGTCTGTTCGATAGTCAAGGTAAATGCTCTACTCTGCATTCAAAGTTATGTACGTCTGTAATTTTAGTTTGCTTTGGTAGACTTTTGAACAGTTCGAATATGACAGCTGCGATAATTGCGGAGTTTCTCTGAATGAAAAATAATGAAGATCAAGTGTACGACTGCACCAGCAATAAGTTCGATGGGTTAGTTGCGGTCACGAGCCCAGAAGATAGTTGGGTCACCAAATGGCAACGCATAAGTGAGCGACGGCGCATCTCATTTCCAACGATGATACTAATGAGAATTTTACTTCTAGATCGATTTTGCCGGGGTATTTATGCGATTTCAGTGTCTGGACGGCTACCGAACGCTACGATTCGGGATATGAAAAGTCGAGGAATACCATATAGATCGAGAGACACAAGTCAACGTTAGAGTAATACTGCTAGAAGTAGGTTTTTAAATAAGTCATTTAAAGCAGAAATAAGTCATTTAAAGCAGAATTCAATCAAACGACATTTCGTCTGAGCATATGGAAACATTTATCTAATCACTCTACAGGAAGAATAAAGTTTATAAATTCTTATAAATATTATATTATAAATACTTTCGGGTTGCAGCTGATTTTTAATTCAAAAGTTTCTTGGGGGCCTATCATTTGCAAGTAAATTTAAACGTTTATAAATATATTATAAATACTTTCGGGTCGCAGCTGATTTTTCATTTGAAACTTGGGGACCTATCATTTGCAAGTAAATTTAAACGTTTAAAACTCGATTAACATTTTAGAAAACTATGCTTATTTTTTCCAGTTGTCTATTTTTCTATGTAACAATTACAAACAAGAAAAT
Organism: Nemotelus nigrinus; assembly: GCA_947369275.1. Lineage (NCBI taxonomy): Eukaryota > Metazoa > Arthropoda > Insecta > Diptera > Stratiomyidae > Nemotelus > Nemotelus nigrinus. The sequence continues at coordinate 71,175,202 of OX376372.1, forward strand.
TTTGAAACTTAGAATATCAGACATAATGTACATGCACCGTTTGACAAAACGGAGCATTCGTAGAATCAGTGTGTACTACATTTTTCCAAGATATATCACAGGTATACTTGTGAAGAACTCCTGACAACAAACATCTTCAATATTCACGAAACGCCTTCGAACTGTGGAACATCAACTGGATTTGGAGAAAATTGAAATTGGTATTTTTCACGAAGCCCGGCTCGAGAATCATCGTTTATCTACGCTCCTAGTATGAAAAGGTTATCCCGAACACCGACACAAACATTAAGCTACGCCAAAAAACTCAAAATGAATATGTAACATACAATAGCGGATTTGAAATAAATTCGGTCAAGTTTATTTATTCGTTGCAATCTACATTTGTTTATGTTATTTTCCCGCTCAGTGTAATTGACATGACATATGATTTTCATCATATCTCCTGTAGGTGGTTCTCGTGCATCTCTTTAATACCAGAGAAAAACATCACTGTGCGGACTGGTTGAGAAAAGTAGCTTAGGTCCACCATCTTGTATGTTAATTGCTTTTGCGATAGGCCTTTTATATGAAGGCCATGATTAAACTTAAAAAAATGCCTGGAATGAATGATATGTTACTTCTATAGTATTAAAAATTACTATAGAAAAAAAAAACGTGCGTTGCGTAATGAGAACATATTTTGGAAATCTCATACGGTGCCAACAGCTTGAAATGCATATGCTGGTGGTATTGGTGGGTGATGAAAAGTTTAGCTCAGATATTTAAAAAAATGCAAAATCGATAGCTGTGGGCACATTTATCTAAAATCTCTCTTCATATGAAATGCAACCAATATAATTTTGACAATGTCTTTCATTTAAATGTGGGTTATATTTTTAATTATCGTACAATCAACAATTGAAATGTGTATATCATGTGCAGTACTTTGGATTCGGTGTTAAGTTCGCTTTTTACGGTAATTAACACGAACATTTGCATGCAATTTGAAATGAAAAAGCAATTAGATCACAAATATTGATATTGTAATGTTGTTCAATGCTCGCTCTGTCCCAATATCTTTTATATTTTTATTGATATATGAAGAAATATGTTAGTACGCACGGATGGGTGAATAGAAACTGAGTAAATTTAGAGTGATCATGTAATGCTGGAAGGTATGAATTTTATATGTAAAGGTCTGGCGAATCACATATATTGATAAAATAAGTATTTGAATATCGTAACGCAATTTCGAATTAAAAATGGTGCCAGACTAAATTTAAAAATAATTAAGAGTAAAACTGGTGTCACATGAAATAATTCAACATATATTTTTACTGATTTTCGAAGATAGTACTAAATTTACCTGGACCTTTCTTTATATGTGTATATAAATCAGAAAAAAGATTAAGTGAGATTATTTAATGTGCGTAACGCAATCGAGCTGAAATTTTAGGTAGGCCCATTGCAAGTTAAAATGAAATTTTTACCATTTGGCAGCAGCGACCATTTAATGATTATTTTTATCTATATGTCTATGTAAAGACAATTATAGTGAAGTCAGTATGGGATATGAATGATTGGCTATGATAATGGTTTGGTAATTTTTAATTCTATGTGGGCGCTGATTGCTTAAAAGTAGATAAGGGAATTTTTCAAAGATTTTATTGATCATAGTTTCTGAGAGAAACATCGGATCATAACGAAATTACAGGACGAGTTTATACCTATAATAAATATACATTTCTGATTTATGATGAATTAGTGGGCACCGCTATAGCTAGAGCAGGGACGTGAAATTCTTTTCAAAAAATTGATCCTCCGTGTGTTTTAAATAGCCACATATAAGCAAGTTTGAAATTGAAAAAGGTTATCTCTCTGTGGGAAAATCTACGAGAAAAAATGATGGAAGTCATAATATCGGAACACATTGCGACCAATTAGATCTATATCTATAACCAATTAGATCTACTGTCTGTGGTTTCGAATCCCGCTGTATGCTCATGGCTGTATTTGTGTTGTTCTAATAGCCACAAACTGGGCATGATGCCAGCACTGCATTAATTATCATATCATAGTTTTAGTGGCGACTGGGCATAGCACCAGAGCTTTAGAAAACAAGAAATAATGTGGCACATTAAAAGAGAATAATGGAATAATTGATATAGATATCTCTTATTTGTGTCTCCTTGCCGCCATAGCTAAGCATTTGTTTCAAATGGTAATCCCCTGAGCTTTGGCATTGTCATAGAAAAAAATGTAAAATAGTTTTTAAATTGGCAATTGAGTAGTAAAAATGTATATTTCTCTAACCTTGTATATGATTAGCAAAAATGTATTTCCTTTTTTTAATATTTAGTCATGTTCTTGCCTGAGAATTTGAACTATTGACGGTTTATGCCATAACAGCTCGCTAAATACAAACAAAAAACTTGAGTAATCAGAGACATTGTTCACATTCCTCATTTGCGTAGGAATTTTGCTGGAGCATCCAAAAACCTCAACTCAAAAAACATGTGCAAGGAAGACTGGTTGTTTTAGTTTAATGCTCGAAGGTGAAAAAGTTGTATAAACATCGTATCGAAAATCAATACTACATTATTACTCCAAATTCACTTAGTTTCTATTCATTCATATTAGTGCGCATGCACCATCGAGTCAACGTCATTTATAATAGCCTACCCCGATCTTGTAAAATTTAATATCCAGTTGCAACTTTTTCATTGGCCTTAAAGCAGCCATTTGACTGCAAGCCTACATAATGGGAAATTGCAAGCAGGGTACAACATTATAAAATCAATATGTATTCAAAGTCCAACTAATAAGGTATCTTAATACATTTCCACTCCGAACAGCATGCATATGTACGTGCTAATTAACGTAAAAAGCTAAATACTCGGACGCAAAGTACTGCACATGATGTACACATTTTCATTTATTATTGTACTCATAAATATTTAATTCATTCCACATTGAGTGCCCAAAAATATATGTTGCAGTTTATATGAACGGAGACCTTGGATAGATGTGCCCACCAAATTTTGTATGGAAGTCAAGACTTGCTACAGTTTGAGGGCCGCTGAGTTGAAATTAATTAAAGCGAATTCGATCGAAATCGTTATTATGTTGGTTATATTTCTTTTGTAAAATCTCACCAGCTCTTTACTTACGTACATTTGATGGAAGCAAATGAGAAAAAGTTATACGAAACTAGTGCCACTTGTCTCAATGTTGTGTTAGAGTCTAGCTAATATTTTGCATGATTCTTACTTAATTTGCAATGCACAGCAAACTATTCTACAGATGTGCATGTGAAATCAGAACAAATTAGAGTTTTGTCTGTTATTGTGCAGTAAAAGCATTTATTAAGAATTATGTTTCAATGCATGCACTTATAATGAATTATGTTTTCGTCCATATTAGTATTATTCTATTTTATTCTTCTGGATAATCTTGCAACAGTTAGGCTTGGCGCTTAATCTAACCCATACTACCAAAAATATGACTGAAATTTTCGTCAGTCCAACAATTTAAATTTCAAATCAAACTGAAATAAATTTGATGTATGCATTTTGAGCCCGATGAAAGGTTAAATATAATATATGCAATGAAGAAAAAAACTGAGTGTCATGTGCCGGAATTGAGCTGTAGACTGATGGCGAGAATCCTGATAATGCGCCCTAAACCTATACACACGCTGCATAAGTCAGCAAAATATTCATTCAATCATCATTTAATCATTTAAAATGATTTGTGTAATTGAACGGTACAATATTTTCCTAATATAACTTAAGCTACAGTATTAATAACTACAAGGTTGGTCATTAAGTTCGCGAATTGAGCAGGTAGATCATTAATGGGGGTAGTTTAATGAAACATTATGGCTTCAGAGACGTATTATAAGTATCAATTGTAAGTTTTATTATCATCGATCCATTAGTTTTTGAAACTTCGTCGACCAAGCAACTCAATCGGGAAGAAAGTGTAAAATATAATCGAGTACCACACTGCTATAAAGATCCTCACCAAACAAGGAAAATAGGCTCAAATCATAATGGAAAAGATGGCATCCCTTCCAATTTGCCTTTTTAAACCAAAAAAAGACGACGACCCACGAGCGGGACGGCCAATCTAAGTGACCACTCCGAATATTGCTCAAAAAGTCGAAAAGTGATAGATGCTATACTCAAAAAGAAACAGCTCGCAGAAATGCTTGCAGTGCCAGATACAACCATTTTAAATATTATACAAATCATCCTGGCATGAATAAGATGTAGTGCAAGGTGTAGTGAAGACGAGGGTGGAGTATTGAGTCGAATCGCTACTGGAGACAAAACTTGGATTGATCATTACAATCCTGAGTCCAAACAAGGTTATATGCAGTGACACAAATACGCACACCACCACCGAAGAAATTCAAGGTGTCACCATCTGCTGGAAAAGTCATGGCAGATGACTCAGAAGGGATACTGTTGATAGAAATCAGAAGGGATGCTGTTGATAGATTTTAAAAACAAAGTCGTCTCCACAACTATAGAATACTACGCTTCAATTCTACAATAGTTGAAAGAAGCCATCAAAGAAAAAAGAAAATTGACCAAAACACGACAACGAGCCTGTTCGCAGGAGTAGTTTTTCGTTTACTGCCCTGCATAAAGTGGGCTCGATATTTTACATCACCCACTCTACAGCCATGATATGGCTCCCAGCGATTATTATATTTCCCCAAAATTGAAAGAAAAATGTTGTGGAAAGAAGTTTTCCAACGACGAAGTGAAGGTTGCGACTTCGGCATACCTTTCCGATAAAGACAAAACATTTTTGAAAAGGTGGATGAGTAACTATATATATTGGAGTACCAGGCGAATATATTGAAAAAGAAAAATAAACTTGCATTTATATTTGCACTTCTTACTCCTTTTCCACGAACTTAAATATTTGTTATCAAAACTATCAAAATCAAAGGTATCACGATATAACCAAAACCGTTCACCAACTATGGCTCCGAGACCGCAAGATATGATTAAAATGCAGTATTAATGCCATCAGAATGTTAGCTTATATACAGGGGTTTAAAAATAAAGACAATTATTTTGTATGTAAATAAAATACAGAATTATTAACATAGGGGGCTGAAATTTATTCCACATGTAGTACACATGTTATTTTGAAGTCTGAAATTAAATTTTGTTCACGTGACTCCCACGAGCACGTTTGCAGTGATGGATTCATTGCAGTCAATTTCACGGCACTCCTAGCGGGAGCTTAGTGTACACATAGGCATAAAATTTTGTTTAAATATAGCGTAATGTAACGTCAAAAACGTATATGCCTGTTTGAAGTACGTTCAAAATTTTATTTCACATACTTGGTTTTTTGAAAATTTATTTGTTGTTAGAACTATAAGATCACTTAAAATATCGATTAAATGGCAGCCGGTGCCAAAGCACTAAAGATAACCAACATTTGGTTAAACTAGGACCTGTTCCACATATATACCACTGTATCTTGAGTATTTCAGCTCAATCGGATGACGTGTTCACGTACAACAGTGATTTTTCGGTGAATTATTATGTCCTTATTGAATAACATGTTTATTGGTTTCTGGCGATGTCGAGCTATTTCATCTTAAAATTTCTCGGTCGATTATCAAAAAGAAGATTTTTCTAAACGTTAATGTGAAATTACCATGTTCAAATAGAATTGTTTTCTAATTGTGGGACGATAAAAAATTCAAATTTAACTAAGCTCATAGTGTATATCTAACTGATGTGACCACGTGCAGTGGGAGATTATTGATTTTTTGAGAAACAGTGCATACTTTCAAAACTAGTAGCCATTCATTCTATGAATTCTTCCATCTTAGTGATTCTTTGCTCCCATATATTCACCAGTATTCTTCAAAAATCACATCGAATATTAATAACTGATTTCTTACCCTAAATTTACTTCGTTTCCATTCAATTTTACTTGCAAACGCGCATGCATCATAGAGTCAACGTCTTTGCTACTACCCTGTTAGATCCCATCAATCTTGCTTGTTGCATATATACACATTCATAGCAGATCACATCTTTTTCTTTAGTCTTAAAACAATAATTTGCCTACTAGCTGGCACATCGGGAAACTGTAACTTGTGTGCAATGTTATAAGATATCTACATACATTTCCATAATAATTAAATTAATTACAGTAAAAACGGATTCAACTTGAACCTAAAGTACTGCACATGATACACCCAATTCCATTTATTATTATACTCAATAACCTTTTATTCTTTGAGCATTTAACAAAAAAAATATATTATTTGCATCTCATATGATCCAAGATCTTGGATAGATGTGCCCACATCGATTTTCGAATTGAATCGTTGCACGGCTGTTTCCAGTTTGAGTGCTACTGGAAACGAATTTAGTCAAACAAAAATCGATCCAAATCATCGTTTTGTAAGCTTTATAAAATCAGTAAAAAAATCAGACAGCTTTTAAATTATCTTCGAAAAGTAGGTTTTGTCGATTGTTATATGACTTTGATTAAAGAGTTTTTAGGGGAAATAAAAATTATTGCTTATAAAAGTGTTTCATATTCGTAACAATAGCAACAAACGATCGATAGATCGTTAATCAATTCCACTTTTGCGAACCTTTTACTTAATAACCTTAGTATTTCAGCCACACCCGGATAAATACATTACAATTTATGAATCAAACAATGCTTTGAACTGCGACTCTTACTTTTATTATTCAAGTCTAAAAAATATTCGTTAGGTTAATTTAAAATACATATTCTATCGGATTAAGAGCAATTGATATGGCACGTTTTACGTTATTAAACTCTGCAATTGTGTGCCAAAATTAAGTAACATTTTATTAAGAATTTGTAACTATAAATTATAATATTTAATCTATTAATCGGCTCATGCGGTGTGGATGCAAGTTATTTGCTTATTACTTGCAACCCATTAGTTTGCTATATTTTCAATCAATAGCTACGCCTCTCAAATAAAGTTTTCATCACTATGCATCATGATACAGACAAAAACTTAGATATTGCATACATCGCTGAATTAATATCTAGTTGTAGATTATATGATTATATTACAGCAAAATATTTTGTTACTTATCCTGCAACTTTTTCCCGAAAAGTTTCAAAAGCCACATACATTAAAACACTTTTACTGATGAGAACACAAATTGAAAACTTTGACCCTAAACGCAATTGCTAATATGGAATACTTATCAGTTAGCAAGCACATCGGGTGGAGATAATTTCCAATCCGTCATCGAAGTTTGATCTTTTAAAATATTTAAATTTTTTTACTCTTCTAAATATTAGCATTTTGTACTTGTACACATTTTCATACACTCTCGCTTAAATCGCATAGCTTGTACTTTATTCAACAAATTTTTAACATTTATCGTTTTTTTGAACCTTTCAGCATGTTCCCACTTTTCTCTTCTACTCATTTTCATTCACCTATTATTCACCTGCATACCTTTTATCGCATTTACATTATTCGCCACATACATAACCATTTCTCTATTGTTCGCGCCACCAATCCAACCTCAAATTTTTCTCCATTCCTCCTTCCCCCCATTCCGTCATTTTCGTCCACACAACGCACAGTTTGAGTGCTTTAGAAGTGTTGCAAAATTCACTTTACTTATCGGTGTGCCCCTTGCGGTGAGCGACTACACTAATTCATGGGCACAAGTATCCAAGTTCACCCTACTGGCTGTAATTGGATCGCGCCACCAGCGCCACCTTATCAAAGCGGTCGTTACACAAAGCAAAGTCTATCTCATGCAACACCATTTGACATTTATATGCTCCAGTCAAAATGTAAACATGATAAGTGACAACGTGACAGTTGGTCGTTTGTGAATCGTCAAACGAAATGCAACGAACAGGTGGGATCGTGGGGGAGATTTAACAAGTCAAATGACAGAATCAACGGGATGGTAGTTGAATAAAATCGTGGGGAGCATTCACACGTCGCGTATTGTGTTCGTCGTCATTGTCAGTGTTGGTTGGGTGGCGCTACGCAGCCTGCAAAAAGGACGGAAAACAGCTCACATGTAACGGCAGAATGTCGAGGAAGTAACGTGAATGACATCGCGAACTTTTCCTTTGGCTACGGCGCGCCGCGTGATCCTTCTTTTATGAAGGCCTAATCCAATAACTCCCTGCTAGTGTTAAGTTCGGAATTCATCAAATTGCAGCCGTTGAACCGTAGACACTGCAAGTTTAATTCAATTGTAGATAATTGAGAGTGCTTCTGTCAACGGGCCAAAGTCGGTTCCTTCGGTAAAGTTAAAGGAATTTCGGGGAATTGTGGAGGAAACAGGTGCCAGAAAGTGTCCAAGTAAGTGTGACAAGTGTTTGCCGTCGTGGTGCTGAAATGTGTGTGTTGCGTGGCATAATATATGAAGATGCAAATTCGAGCTTGAATTAAAATGATGCTTGGTTTAGCTGTGACTTATGCCTTTTGAATATATGCTCGGAATTGTGGTACAGTGTCTATAGTATTGTCCCCCCAGGGTGTGCTTACCGGTTGTTAAGCGGAAATTAAGGGAGTTTATAACATAAATGTAATCTGTATTGCACACAAGTACGTCGCGGTCGTGTGCAAGTTCGTAGAACGAATGCAAATACAACACATGAGATGAGGTTGCATGAGTTTTGCGTACTTAGAACGAGCTAGTCTTCGTCTTATTGGAATTCTTAGTATTCTATTGTGCTTTTGCAAACAATATTTTTTAGCAATTCAAATGTTCAAAATTCTGATGGCGAATCTAATTATTTGTCGCTTTTAGTATTGTGCTTTTTTCGTTATCTCGATGCACAGTATTATAAATAATATTGTGCATCGAGTCGATAAGCTATGTAAGCGAAGTAGAGACAATTAGTTCTTCCTAAATTGCGATCAATTTGATACACCCCTCGAAACATTAATACATTTTTATTTGTGACTTGCAAATAACATGTAATACAGTTTGCTCTTGAAAAATTTCACAAACAATTAGTATTATCATATCAGAATTCTGCATCATAGACCGAAGCTCTATTGAATCAGAATATTACCTACAATCTTAAAACATGCTAAGTAGCAGCCCAACAAACGAAATGAAAACATTGCCGAAAGACAGTATGACGTTGCCCTCAATTTTTGAATATGCAGAAGCAATGAAAACCAAATATCACTACCTGCAATCTCATAACAAATAACTGAGGGCATTTTGTTTTGGGCAATTAAAAAAGGCATTTGTATACTGGCTGAAGGAAGAAAATGTATACAATCTTTAAGGTAATCTTACCAGGTTAAGGTTGCAATACTACGCGAAAAATAGAGAATAAGTCATATTCGTAAGGCACATAAACCACGACAAAAATGTCATCAAAGGTTAAATTATCGACACAATACGCAACGAATATTTATCCTAAAGTGTCCTAACACAGAAACTGCAAAACTACAATGCCATTTCATGATTTCAACGAAATAAACCTCGCAAACGCATAAGTAACTGCAGATAAAGTATAGGACGGAGATTTCGAAATGGTGATTTTCGATTAATTTAATCTTTTGAAACCAAATATTTTAATTTAAGGACCACTTTTTCCTATTAGCAGCTAGATATATTTCAATTTCTTGACAGATATCAATATTTCAAGGATAATCCTCCTTTTCTTCAGTGACCTCAGTATGACAGATACTCAGAGACTGATGGACACAAAAATATCGATATACATATGTCCAGAACCCCTGGAATTAGGGATATATCCAGAAATTAAAATATGTCTAGCTTATAAAAGAAAAATTATCCCTTAGATTAAACTAGAATAAAAATCCATCTTAAATCAGATATTTGTTCTAAACCCATTAGTATGTCTGACCAATACATCACTTTTGCTGTAGTACTTACGTTCAACATGGAAAAAATCAACATTCGAACCTTTTGCAAAGCGCCTAGAGAAGATTTTCTGAACCATGTCGATGAATTCTACTCGAAGCATAGCAAATTAATCACAGTAGCAGTTACAAATATGAATATTTTAACACAAATATCTGTCTAACACGCTTATTTTGACATTGCTGCTTATTGTATTCAGCAAAAAAAAAAAAACGATCGCGTTCAATAATGACTCCTAAAACACTGATTGTAATAGCTGTGTTTATTGAGCTGCTCTAGGTTGAGCTAGGTTGAGATATCTCAGCAAAATGTGTTTAATGAGCAATTCGGCTGCTCTAACTTGCTCCAAATTGCTCTGATTTTTGTTTCATGAGCCTGCTTTAAGCACGATTTCTGCTCTACCTTATTTGGTAGAGCAAGTCCGAGCAAGCAACCAGTTGTTTGTCAACTATAACAGAACCGAATTTTAGCAAAAAAATTTGATGTAAGTAAAGTTTTTTATTAGTGAATTGACAAGTTGAGTTGACAAGCAATCAACTTTGAGAAATACCCCTCAATTGCTCTAACTTGTTCGACTTTTTTTTTTTACAGTTTATCTATTCTAACTTGCCTGGAGATGCTATTTTCTTTTTTCGGAGTCATTAAACATCGATAATAAGAAAATATTCAACTTTTGTCAACGATGACAACTGGATTGGTTTAGATCCTAAAATTACTACTACATCCGTCGAGAATGTGGTCAAAGTTCAAACACGCCCACAGAAGATAGCTATTGAAAGCACAAATACGAAGGAGTTCGTAAGAAAATTTAAAGAAAATATGCAAAACTCAACATCCAATTTTGAAAACTTTACTGGAAAAATAAGGGAAGCTGCATTATTGAAAGTGAAATTGGAGACCCGCAAAAATCCTGGACCACAACAAAGCAATTGACGTAATGAGGCGGTAGTGCAAAGGTTACCAAAGTCATTTTGTGCACCTTTATTATGAACTTAACGGAAAAAGTGGCACAACTTATGAATAACTTCTTCGTTAGTATCAATACCTTCCTCACTGGACAATTACAAACTATTCTGACTCTATTGTGTGTATCGAGCCGATTATATGTTTACTTCAAATCACTTGCGGCTAAATAATTTAGCTGAAATATCAGTAACAATTGATAATCTTAAGTCCAGAGATTATCTTGGACTAGGTAATATTATTTCTGAAGATATTAAGCTGTTAAGATCACATATCGTAACGCTTCTAACTTCATTAATTACGCCTCTAACTATAACACCTAGTAAATGACGCATTTCCTAGTTGCTTAAACTGACAAAGATTACATCTATCTACAAAGAAGGTCTATTGACAGATTTTTCAAGTTATCGTTGAAAAGTGCTATGTGCTAAATTATTCAAGCACAAATATTACGGTTTGTTAGTTCTACCTCAGTTTTAATACCATTTCAATATGGATTGTAACAACGTAGCAGCATGTTGGCGTCCATGCTAGATGCTGCTCATTATATAAAAAGTGGACTAGACAAAGGCAATTAAACAATGATGCAATTATGTAAATACAAAACATTTTAATTCTTAGTCTGGAACCATATGGAATCCGTCACAAATTTTTAGTTCTAGAATATCTTTATAACAGACGTATCGTGACAAAAAACTATGTAACGTGGCTCAATAAAGAAGTCGGACATATATGTACCTACTTACACATTCCAAGAGAGAAGAAAACATTCCAAAGGAACGCCTCACAGAAAAGAAAATATGTGAAAAATATAGCAAAAATGTATGCCAAAAAGAACTCGGATAGATGACAACACTCTTTTTCTTTTTGAGCTTAACAGGGGGTTTCCCGGATTTTGTCTACTTGACATTTTTAACCCAGTAAGTGAAACAAGTTGAAGCCGTATATTTTTTACTTGGGCTAAATTGTGTGTTTGAAATTTAAAATGGGAAGGCAACGTGAACAAACAAGAAGTAAGAGAACTTATCATAAAATATTAAAAAGAGAGAAAATCAGCTCGTGATATTTCGGAAATAGTAAATAGGCCACACTCCACAGTTTCAAAACATCAAATTCACAGGACAATAAACCAAAAAGTGGTAGAACTACAGTGTTTTCAAAAGTCTAACGAAGGATGGTTTGTACTAAAAATCCCAAGATAAGTGCTCCTAAACTAGCCAAAGAAGTATCAGAGCATCTTAGCAAAAGTGTGCATCCCGAAGCGATAAGATTAGTTTTATGAAGAAGCAATTTGCATTGAAGTTCATTAGAAAAAATAGACTCTAATTTGAAATTAGTTATAAAAATAAAGATTTTTCGTTTTGGAGCACTGTATTATTCGCTGACGAAGCAATTACAGCTGATTGCAATGCTTCGCTGCGACAAAGTTGAATCCATTTCAAATTGAACTGCGCTCGGGTGTGCTCACTGCTATGGAAAATTCATATAATCAACTAATCCGACAGCTTGGCTGCGCTTGACTACGGTAGACACCGTCGCAGTGTGCTTCAACGGTTAGAATAGCTCAGCTACTCTGCTGACGTTACAATCTGTCATAACAAGCTGAAGATGAGGACGAAGACGTGAATTCGAGAGCTTAAATCTACGATGCACTGTGAAATACGCAGGTGGCTCAGTCATGATTTGGGGCTGTATGTCCGCTGCTGGTCCAAGTAAACTTTATATAATCGATGTTATTATAGGCCATACATGGATATTATTTAAATATTTTGCAGCAAAATTTAGTTTAAAGTGCTGAAACAAGACAACGATCCAAAGCACAAAGAACTCAATGTACTTTTTTGGTGGTTGTGGAATTGTTTGCATGTGCTGGAAACACCTCCGAAAATCTCCTGCTGTTAAGGTTATTGGGTACTTATGGTCTCGTATTGAGAAATAGTTAAAATCATACGAAGGTTGATCCAAAAGTAGTGATAATCGGCTATTTCCAGTTCGCATAAAATTAAATTAAATCTCATATACTCACTAAGTCAGCACAAAAAAAAAACATTTAAATAATAACTACATTCATTAGAATACGAATAGTCGAAAAGAGAAAATAAAAATGGAGAAAAACGAAATTAGAGTTGTCATTAAGCACCTGTGTTTGAAAAATCGTGGCCTATTTATATGTTTTTTTTATGTTGACTAAGTCTCAAATAGTTCCGAGCGCTAAAACGCGGTTCACCTTATAACGCGGTTCACCTTATAACGCGGTTAATCTTATAACGCGGTTCATCTTATATAAAATTTATACTTGAAAATCAACTATAAAGAGCTGCAATATTTTCAATGCTGTGATGGTGTGAACCTTGTCAGTAAAATTTCTTACAGTTTAACCGAGATATACTCACTTTTACGCTCATACACGCGATTTTTCATAACCTTAGTTGCGATTTCCTGAGAATTGTATTAGTCGCTTTCATCTAAATCGAATTAACAGCCTCTCGTAAAAATCGACGATGATTACTTCTGGTTTTCCGTACGCCGATTACATAATATCGATATCTAATTCAAATTTGGAAAATGTTAACTGTCAATTATATGATTGATACACTTCGTGATTATTATAATTATAAATAATAAAATCCCAATCAAATACGGTAATGAATTTTAGCAATTCCCTGCAAAGCTTTCAACTGTTCAAGCAAAATAACAAATGAGATTGCAAAGTAAATGACTGTATTTTTTGCGATTGAAATTACTAGAGCCATTTATAATATTTATACAAAGACTGCAGCAGCTTGAACATTTTTAGAAACAAGCTCGAAATAACTTGCCTGATGTAGCAGGTTGTTAGCAGCTTTTAATTTTTCCGAGAAGCGCTTTATTTACATTTAGCGTATAATCACTTTTACACGCGGCAAATATTGCATAATTTAAATAAGACTAGACGAGTATTTGCCATCCGTAGTCGACCCATTCTTTAGACAATGTTTTTGTACTAGTAAAAAAAAGTAAATGCATAGCTCATTGACTTGAAATCTTTTTCCCAATTTGGCTTGAACTTGGTGGATTTACCAATTGATCGCACAGCAATGACTTTCCCTTCAAATGACTAAGTACTAATTTTGCTAGTTAGTGGCTACATTTTTATCAGAATTTTTTTTAAAGAAATCTTTCAAGTCAGTTTTCTGTGAATTTGTTAGTCTTCTTAGTACATCTTTTTTGCATTGATCTTTTTTGCATTGCTCTCAAATTTATTTGTTAACAATGTATAATAATGGTAGTATTGATACTTAGATTTTTATCATCCTTATTGTCTGTCTCGAATACAATTTTTTGTTTAGTTAATTGCTCGCACAATGGAGTAACATAGATTAAATTATGACTGTGCGCTACGGAACAACATAACAATTGTATTACTTTTGCTAAGCTTTGTATTTGAAAAGGATAATACGCATGTTTCCTACGAATGGAATTGTAGAAATAGAGCACAACATTTAACCGCTAAATTAGATTGAACGAAACAATTTACTATTCGAGGCTCTGTTTCGCCAATCTAAAATTATATTGCGCTCAGTTTAGATTGTATTAAAAATTATGAGACAGTTGATGAAGATGGTATCTAGAAAGAGTGCCTGCTTAAGATATTTACAGTGCAGAAAAAAAGTGATGCAAATGGATGAAATTACCAAGAATTCCAACTTTAGCTGCTAAATTATGAGCTGTTTAAAAATATAACTTAAAAATTGATAGCTCGTAGCATGGTTAAATATGCTCGACACTAGTTTTTAATATAGTTTTTAGGAAAACATGAGTTTTAGACTTTAATCGGCTGCCCACTGAAATTTCTACCCAATAAATAAGTCTTGGAAAACTGATACTTAGTACAATTAAATCAGTTAAATCATAAGAACGTGTATTTGCGCATCTGAAATAATGAAATCGTGTTGAATTGGTGATTGCTTACTAATCAAAAGGTTATATTACTGAAGTGTTAATAATTACTGAAGTGTTGATAAGGTTTTGAATGAATTTAATTTTGGTATTCATTTCCAAACGGTAAAGATGCGAAAAGAAACGATTTTAAGGAAAAAAATGATTATTCTGCGGCTACATATTCAGCTCGTACTACATAAAAAGATCACGCCTATCATCAATTGGTGCATTTCAGCCGTTTGGGGGCTCATAGATAGGTTTTAGAAAAACAAAAGTGAAGAAAATGGAAAAAGCAATTGGTACAACTTAATAGACGAATAGCCAAAAAGAAAGTAGAAAAGAACCTTATTTTGTCTCTAATAAAACTTATCGCAACATTAAAATAGTTATTGGCAATCGATTTTAGGGTGGTTTTAGGGTCAATCGATTTTAGTAAAATAGGGGTACAATTTTTTTGTGCCGCTAAAGAATTTTTCTGTCGGTGAATCTAATCATGAAAAAAGGTTGAGTTTTTCCAGAGAATATTTAAGCTAGGGTTTAGAATGCCGGAAAAGTTTTCTCGGCATACAGAAGTTGACTGATTTTCTTTTTCTTTTTTTTTCGTTTGGAGAATATCCTTGTTTGTTTGTTATTTTCTTTCAACCGTAAAACAAAGACATATATAAATAGCAAATTAAAAGGCAACAGCTCTTTTCTTCATTAGTCTTAATAATATAAAGAATGTAAAGAAAACACCTTTCAAATGTTGGTTTTTGCATCACTTTTTCCCGGCACTGTGTGTAATAGATCTTAGCATTTATGCGGTATCAAAATGTAAGAATATGTCCTTGTTGGCACTTGCATTCGAAGTTAATGGGAAATACTGACTTAGGTTATTGAGCGATACCTTCACGATACAATCATGAATGATTATGATATTGTAAAAAAGTATTATGGTTTCGAGGTAGTCGAGTGGACAAATCTAGTACATTTCACAAATTTTATAGCCAAAGCTCTGGAAACCGAATATGAATTTCATGCAATTCAATAATATTTTGATAATGGTGATTACAATTTGCTTCGTTATAAATTAAGTTGCCTCGGGTTTTCTCCGTTTATCATTAAATGACTTGAATTCTATCAATTTGATCGTTCTTGTTATGTACGCTACAGTTCCCGTTTATCAATTCGCTTCAAGCCCAAAACTGGAGTTCCCCAAGCCTCCATACTAGGCTCTTTGCTCTTCCTGTTCCATGTTAACGAACTTCCTTCTCGCCTTTCTTGTGAATGAATCTTCTTTGCCGACGATCTTAAAATATTTAGAAAATAAGATCTCTTGAAGATTGCTCCCTACTTTAATTTAACCTTTCTGCACTTGTAAAGTGGTGTCAGGAACACAAGTTGATTCTCAACGTGAAAATATCCGATTTGGTACTATTTTCCTATAAGCCTACTACAGCTATGTTTGATTATTCTTTAGGTACTGTTTAATATGAATTAATAGTAGTTCATTAAGGCAGTCGTCTAGTGTGTCAGAAAATAAAAATCGATTTTTTGGTTTTTTCATAAATAACATCTAAAACATGTATAGAAGATTTGGGTAAAAGAATTTTTCGAAATTTGAATCCGTTGAAAAGTTACAGCCGTAAACCGTAGGAAGTATACAGTGTTACTGTAGGAGGTTTTCGTAAACCGTAGGAGCAATACGCTTACTTTCGCATGGAATATTTTCTGGCCCAGCTCCTTACCTGGCTCTTTAGTGTTACTAAATTGTACTTATTGTACACAGTACTAATTGTCAACTAACGGGTACCTAGAACTGCTCACAAACTCAATGATCTGGACTTTCGCTCCGAAGAATCTTCATTCTGGTGCAAAAGTCCTCGAAATCGCCACATTTCTTGCTGTGCTAATCTTCAACGAAGTATTCGAACCTATCTCAAAGGTGATGGAAGTCATGGGAGTAAATATTGGCCTAAATTCCGAAGCCTTCGTTCATCAACGTAACGATTCTCGCATCCACCGCTCAGAGAGACGCTTAAGCGATTTCGCCAAACAAGCCCGGATACCCAACAGAGAAAAGAAAACGGCCTAACATGACTTTTTTGAAGAAGAAGAAGAAGAAAAAGAAGAAGAAGAAGAAGAAGAAGAAGGTGTACTCTATGTACAATCTGCAGGCATAGCAGATTGATCGTGAGATGAATTTTTTATCATGAATTATATACAACAACTTTCAAACGCGTTTTTCTCAAAGCACGATTTTTTCAAACTGCTGCCGTGATATCTCAAAAACTATTGAATTGATTCTGCTCAAATTCATACATCATTTTAAGTACATAAATAACTACAAAATGAACTAAAATAATTAAGATTGGTTCATTACTTTTCATTTTACAAGCTAAACAAACCCAAAAAATTACACGAAAAATTGATTTTATTTTTCTAAAGCGTAAAAAAAATTAGTTTTTGGAATTTTAACTTAATTTTACTTCACTTTGGAGTCTCAAGTCTCAGAATCAAAACTGCGTTTGATTTTTTGATTTCAAATAAGCAGAGCGGCCGGAATCATGGCAGCAGTGGAGCACCTCTTTTTATATATGTGTTCTTCTTGGGCGGTGTATCTCCGACTATTTTGTATCAATTTACTTCAAAAAATGCACAAACTTTACCTAAATAGCAATAAAAATGATATATAATTTATGAACTATTTTATTTCAATGGTTTGTAAAAAAAAATTCCCCAAAAAAGCACTAAAAACGGCCTTCACACTAGACGACCGCCTTAAGCTCTTGGAACGTAGAGAACCTTCTGTTGACTATAATGTTCAACAAGCGATTACACTTATTGGCTCAGAACTCCAAATCTACTATTCAACTCTTAAAAGCAGCCAAACGCTCAATTGTCAACTCAATTACTCAACGATTCTGAAACCTCAATCAAATCCCGGACCACACCAACTTCAATTCCACACGATACGATTTAATGATCAAAACACAATGAATCGATTACATCAAACTGAATACATTTTATTTTCTACTGATCTATTTTATATCGTTACGAAAGTCATACCGTAAACATAAATTTCTGCTAATAAGATCATATTGCACGTGAATCAAAATCAATCACTTTTTGTTTACTTATGCAATTTGAGGCTTTACATGTTTTCGTTATTTAGCATACACAATAAGACAAAAAAACTTATGAATGAAAATGTTGTAGACAAAGTTTATTGACTGAGTTCAAGAACTTATTGTGTAGGCAAAAAACACTGCTGTATGTAAAAAGTCAATGATCTAATAAAATTTACGGAATTTAATGTTGTACAAAAGGTGCATCGGAAATTGGTCTAAGTTGAATGCTATTGAACCAAATTATTCGCTAGATAGGCTTTAGGATTTATGTAGTGTATAAGTTAAATCTAGCTTATAAATACGCTTGGTAATCATGTTAGAAATCAAACAGGTATCAATATACTTTCTTTTTCTAGCTGTTTAAGGACCTTGGTCCCGATTCGGCTTTCATTTTTCCGACATAGTCAACTTGGGTCTCCAAGCCGTTGGGACTCGTTCTGAAATCATCTCAATTATTTTCTTCTATTCAATCATCCTTCATCCACTGTACGATCTGTTCTTGAATACTATTTCGTTGTATGGCCACCGCATTACGAATGTGACAAGAATTCTGTTGAATCCATCCTACATCTTAAGCTCTTCAAACTCCAATCTTTATATTTCCATCGTATTTTTCTTGATCAATGCTCCCTCTTCAAATTATGCCGTAACCTTCCGAATGCTCCTATATCTAAAGACATCAATCATCAGAATCCCCACAAGGGCCTATTCAGGATTAATACCTAAAGATCTCTATTATTAAAAAGAGATGTTAAAAGTTATATTTAAGTTAAGTTATATTTTGCAGGCCTGCGTTATTTATAGGTGGCTCTTCCATAATTTAACTTTGCTTCCAACACCATTTAGCTATACAGCAATAACAAACGTCCGTTCTCAAATTTAAATCAAAAAACTATTTTTTGATAGCAAAGTCTTTAATACAAGTTATATTTACAATATTTCCTTGAATCGTTCCTAACTTGGATAATAGCTTGTGTTGTTTGAAACTATTCAATTTGTATCTGTTTCTCCAAACAAATCTTGGAGAAAAACTTATTTAAGTACTGGCAACCCTAGATGAAGGCAGCCCTGTACGAAGCATTTTTATCATGTTTATACTAAGAGATGATGCCAACAAAGTTTCATATGATAAGCACCTTACAATAGAGATGAGCAAAACAAAATTTTTTTCTATAACTTGGATTCTTTTTCGCGCGGCAACCCTAAAATTTTTGTGTGCCTAGAAATTCTGATCCAATTATCGGAACAAAACAAAATTCACAGAGCAATATGGCCCCAACGTGGAACAGATTTGATATATTCACCGATTATTTTGCAATGATTATATTGCAAGATTTCATTAAACTTTTATATGATCATTACCATCGTGGCACTACAGCCCATATTGAGCCTTGACCTACTCAATACAATGCTTGTTTATGCTTTTTTCCCATTGATCTTGCTCCGCTCCGCTTCCTTGACAGCCAGCTTGGTGATTGGATTTTCACTCACTCACTTGATGTGGCCAGCGCATTGCTATTTTCGTAGACCTCCGACTCATCATATACATATATATATATATATATATATATATATATATATATATATATATATATATATATATATATATATATATATATATATATATGTATATATGTATATATATATGTATATATATATATATATATATATATATATATATATATATATATATATATATATATATGTATATATGTATATATATATGTATATATATATATATATATATATATATATATATATATATATATATATATATATATATATATATATATATATATATATTGTTGGATACAAAATAAGGGTCTTTTCTACTTTCTTTTTGGCTATTTGTCAATTAAGTTGTACCAATTGCTTTTTCCATTTCCTTCACTTTTGCTTTTTTAAAACCTATCTATGAACCCTCAAACGACTGGAATGCACCAATTGATGATAGGCGTGATTTGTTTATGTAGTACGAGCCGAATATGTAGCCGCAGAATAATCCTTTTTACTAATGTTCGAAGAACATTAGTATTAAAATCGATTCGGCCAAAAATTCATATTTCCATGTCTATATATATATATCATCAAAAAATTTCAGTGAGATAATCTCGGGAACGCGCCATCCGATTGAGCTGAAACTTTCAGGATACATTGGTGTACATGCAGAATAGGTCCAGGTCTCACTAAATGTCAGTTATTGTTAACCTTTTGGCGCCGGCGGCCATTTAAGTGATATTTTTAATATACCTATTATTTCGTGCACAAATGATTTTCGCAAAAATAAAGTTAACGAAATAGATTTCTAACGTGTTTTACATATGAATCGGATAATGTTTTGGAATTTTTTAACCCTATGTGTGCGCTGGGTGCCTAAAAAGAGAACGGGAAAATTTGAAAATTTTTAAATTTCGATAACTTTTGACAGAGCTATTCAATCATTACGAAATTTTCAGAACATATTGATATTATTTAGTTGTAGATTTGTGTAGCTTTTCATGAGCGTGCTGGTAACCCTGTAGCTAGGGCAGGCACTGAAAGTGAAAACCTCCAAATCATCGTCTCTCTTGAAAAAATGCCGTCTCTTCAAAAAAAAGCCACTCATATGTAAATCTTGTGCTTTGTTTACATAACCAAAAAAAAAAGATATGGTATAACGGGCACGCCTGGTAACCCTTGCCCAATTTACCTATATTTTTAGCATCAAAAATTTCTGTTCACGGAAACTCACGATCCAATGAGCAGAATTATTTGAAATTCACAGAATGTATTGGCCTTAACTAAGACCAGGTCTGATAGAAGTGATTTTGAAATGCGCGTGATTCTGTGCCAGTGGTGCCATCTTGAAAAACCACTAAAAAAGATAACTGTTTTTAGCCTTATAAATTCTGATTGAATCGTTCGATTTTGACGAAACTCACACAATTGCTGGACCTTATTTTAAGCCACGTTTGGTAGAAATTTGGTGGAAAAATTCGGTTGGAGCTGCCAGCTATGATAATTTTGGTGTCTTCATTTTGAAAAAACAAAAAAAATTTAGAAGTGAAAACATTCAAACCATCGAATATTCAAAAAAATGTCCGTTTCTTACAATAAAACCAATCTGTATATAAATCTTATGTTTTATCTACACGTTCAAAATAAAACTTTGGAAATTTCATGTCAGACAAGAACGGTAACCCTCTCCCAGTTAACCTATATTTTTAGCATCAAAAACTTCTGTTCACGGAAACTCACGAACCAATAATCAGATACAGCTAAAATTTACAGAATGCATTGGACTTAAGTAAGACCAGATCTGATAGAAGCGATTTTGAATTGTGGGCAAGTCTGTGCCAGTGGTGCCATCTTGAAAAATTACAAAGAAAAAAAACTGCTTTTTGCCCTATGAAATGTGAATAAGTTACCAGATTTTCATGAAATTGAAACAGTAGCTAAACCTAACTTTAATCTCTGTTTGGTGGAAATTTGGTTGAAAAATTTGATTGGTGCTGCCAGCTATGGTAATTTTTGTGTCTTTGGTTTTGAAAATTCGCTCAGGAAAATAAAACTTTTTGCACTATAACTTCCAGTGCAGTCATGAAATCAATACAAATTTCATATAATTATTTAAACCTGTCATAAACATTATTCAGGCCTAATTTGGTTGAAAAGCCACGATAGGGTTGCCAGCTATTGTTGGTTTTGTGTTTAATTGCAATATCTTTATTAAGCGGTTTTATCGTAGAATTTTCAAATGGTAATGATATTGTAGTGACAATAAACAGCAAATATTAAGCTTTCGATCATTTGAAAAAACTCGCTGCAGGTAACCCTAAATTTCTTTATACTCCTATAACTTCGAATGTAATTAAACAACGTGAAGCAGATTTGATATATTCTTGGCTTTGATACTGGCGAAAGGTTGCCAGCACGAGTCGGTTGTGCTACTTTTGTATCAATAAATGCTTACAGTTAGTATTCATACCGGAAACATTTACAATGAAAATAAATAACCAATGTGACAATTCGCAAAGTTCTGCAATCGCAGCCCCAAACACCAACTTCAGTTACAGTGCTGCAGGCACTGAGCATTTTCTTCATTGATGTTATATGAGATGCTGCTTTCAAAATTATGTGAAATAAGCAACTGATAACGAATATAATTAACCCGTGTTTTGCTCTCATAAACGTTGAAATTCATGCCAGTGGTAATATCTGAAACCTTCCACCATATGAGTTATAATGCATTCTTAAGACGAAAGTAAAACGTGGCATTTGAAACAGTTTGGCCGTAATAAGCAGCACATGTGGTGGAATATGCACTCAAAACCTGCACGATTCTTCTACTGTTCTTCGAACATTAGTGTTTCTAGCGGTTCAGGTGCGCTAGAGTTTTTTCCTTAAAATTGTTTCTTTTCGCATATTTACCGTTTGGAAATGCATACCAAAATTAAATTCATTCAAAACCTTATCAACACTTCAGTAATTATTAACACTTCAGTAATATAACCTTTTGATTATTAAGCAATCACCAATTCAACACGATTTCATTATTTCAGATGCGCAAATACACGTTCGTATGATTTAACTGAATTAATTGTACTAAGTATCAGTTTTCGAAGGCTTCTTTATTGGGTAGAAATTTCAGTGGGCAGCCGATTAAAGTCTAAAACTCATGTTTTCCTAAAAACTATATTAAAAACTAGTGTCGAACATATTTAACCATGCTACGAGCTATCAATTTTTAAGTTATATTTTTAAAGTGCTCATAATTTAGCAGCTAAACTTGGTATTCTTGGTAATTTCATCCATTTGCATCACTTTTTCTCGGCACTGTAAATATCTTAAGCAGGCACTCTTTCTAGATAGCATCTTCATCAAGTGTCTCATAATTCCTAATTACAATCTAAACTGAGCGCAATATAATTTTAGATTGGTGAAACAGAACATCGAATAGTAAATTGTTTCGTTCAGTCTGGTTTAGCGGTTAAATGTTGTGCTCTATTTCTACAATTCCATTCGTAGGGAACACGCGTATTATCCTTTTCAAATACAAAGCTTAGCAAAAGTAATACAATTGTTATGTTTTTCCATAGCGCACAGTCATAATTTAATCTATGTTACTCCATTGTGCGAGCAATTAACTAAACAAAAAATTGTATTCGAGACAGATAACAAGGATGATAAATATTTAAATATCAATACTACCATTATTATACATTGTTAATAAATAAATTTGAGAGCAACGCAAAAAAGATGTACAAGAAGACTAACAAATTCGCAGAAAACTGACTTGAAAGATTTCTTCAAAAAAAAATTCTGATTAAAATGTACCCACTAAATAGCAAAATTAGTACTTAGTCATTTGAAGGGAAAGTCATTGCTGTACGATCAATTGGCAAATTAATTCTCCACCAAGTTCAAGCCAAATTGGCAAAAAGATTTAAAGTCAATGAGCTTTGCATTTACTTTTTTTACTAGTACAAAAACATTGTCTGAAGAATGGGTCGACTACGGATGGCAAGTACTCGTCTATTCTTATTTAAATTATTTAATATTTGCCGCGTGTAAAAGTGATTATACGCTAAATGTAAATAAAGCGCTTCTCGGAAAAATTGAAAGCTGCTAACAACCTGCTACATCAGGCAAGTTATTTCGAGCTTGTTTCTAAAAATTTTCAAGCTGCTGCAGTCTTTGTATAAATATTATAAATGGCTCTAGTAATTTCAATCGCAAAAAATACAGTCATTTACTTTGCAATCTCATTTGTTATTTTGCTTGAACAGTTGAAAGCTTTGCAGGGGATTCTTCCAGCGGAAATTACCAAGACGTTGTAAAAAATTGAATTTTATAGCTAAAATTCATGACCGTATTTGATTGGTATTTTATTATTTATAATTAAGATCACGAAGTGCATCAATCATATAATTGACAGTTAACATTTTCCAAATTTGAATTAGATATCGATATTATGTAATCGGCGTACGGAAAACCAGAAGTAATCATCGTCGATTTTTACGAGAGGCTGTTAATTCGATTTAGATGAAAGTGACTAATACAATTCTCAGGAAATCGCAACTAAGGTTATGAAAAATCGCGTATATGAGCGCAAAAGTATGAGTATATCTCGGTTAAACTGTAAAAAATTTTACTGACAAGGTTCACACTAGTGATGGGCTCAAAAACGCCAAACAGTTTGAAAAAAACGTTTGGCTGCAAAAAACGAACGAACAGTTTTTCCAAATAGCGACAAACAGTTTTTCTAAAACGAACTTTTTTTTGTAGAACGAACAGCATTTCTAAAACCAACCGTATTTCTACAACGAATAGTTTTTCGAAAACCAATTATTCTAACTATTCAACAACGAATAGCTCTTCTAAAGCCAATCGTTTTTCTAAAACGGACCATTCTTCTCAACCCAACAGTTTTTCTAAAACGTATAGTTTTTATAAAACCAATCGTTTTTCTAAAACTAATCGTTTTTCGTTTTTCTCAAACGAATCGTTTTTTAAAAACGAACTGTTTTTTTCAAACGAATCGTTTTTCGTTTTTTAAAAACGAACTGTTTTTTTCAAACGAATCGTTTTTCGTTTTTTTCAAACGAACCGTTTTCCGTTTGTTAAAACGAACTGTTTGGCAGTGGAAAACTGTTTAGCTGCGGAAAACAGTATTTTCGTACTTGCGAGTATTTTCGTACTTACAAGTATTTTATTCAAATATTCAAAAATTTTTTAGGGCAAAAGGAGCTGAAATCGGACAAAATCGGCCAGTTTTGGGTTAGAGTGGTTTGGGACATAACGGGCCAAGACCTATTACTGTGATATAAAAATTTAGGTTTTGTAGGGGAGTAAGGGGTTTTTTGGCCATAGTTTGGCAAAAACTGCGCTGCGTTTACCGCGCTTTCGATGATTGAAAGTGGTCGGCGAGTAAATTAGTGATATTTTAAGGGCAAACAATTTTTGATAGGGGAAATTGGGCAAAAACGTCCATTTTTAGCAAAATTTTTTTTTTGATCTAGCATGAATTCGGGCACCTTTCTGAGTTGTTTCGGGCGAAATTTCCATACAAGTCTGGGAAAAAGCGGCCTAATTTCGAAAATACGGCAAAATGAAATCCGGTGGAAAAACTAAAAGTAGCACTAAAAGTGCCAAGGAGGAAAAGGTTGATATCCTTTTTGGTTCACCTGTTGGCGTCTCCGGGTGTGCTAAGGCCCTCCTCGTGACTGCAGGTCGCCACCAGGGTGTCTCCATACCTAACGGGGTTGTAAAATATACGAGACCATGGGAGGTAAGATGCCCCTGGACTCATTCCCAGCCTTACGGAAGAGGTTTATTTATTTATTTATTTATTCAAATCCATTTTTACAGGCTGCTGCCCAATTATAAAAATAGAAATATTAGCCAAAGCGAAAAAGATATTAAAAAAGAAAAAAGAGAAATTAACAAATAATTGAAAATATTAAATAAACACATATTTGAAATTACAAAAAATTAATGCCAATATGCAAGTTAATATGAAAAGAAAGTGCGAAAAAGTAAAAAAATTTAAAAGAATTTAAAAGAAAATCAAACATTATAAGGAACTTTAAGAATTAAGTCTTTAATTTGTGATTTAAATTGTGCGAACGTTAGCGGAAAAGGACCAAGCTGAAGATCGTTGTGCTTCCTGGGGATACGCACTAGCGGCGAGTTAAAATAAACATCAGATCGCGCGAAGGGAAGAGAGAACATTAGTTGAAATCTATCCGATCGATTGACGCTCCGCATACACAGCATACGACCAAGATCGGAGAGCATAGGGCAATGGAGTAGCTTGAAAAGCAAGCACTCGTCAAGAAACACTCGTCGGGAATCTAGGGAAGGAATTTGGAATAAGGATAGACGATCACTATACTCACAGTAAGGGATATTGAATTTAAACAACAGGGAGCGAGTAAACCTACGCTGAACGTATTCCACTGCCTCGTTAAGATATTTATGACGGGGAGACCACACTTGACAACAATATTCTAGAATGCTACGAACAAGTGAAAAAAACAGATGGAAAGAGGTAGCGATGCTAGTAAACGAAGAAGAGCATCTAAGAATGAAACCGGACAGACGAGAAGCCTTGGTGGTTATATAGGCAATGTGCAGGTCAAATTTGAGCTTTGGATCAAAGTGCACACCAAGATCCTTAAAATTATCAACAGCCGTGATGGAAGATCCGTACAGTGTGTAGGAATATATTACGGGTGATGTTTTAAACGTATAGGACATTTGATGACATTTGGATATGTTCAAAGTAAGATAATTAGTAGCGCACCAGTCGCAAAGAGAACGGAGATCGTTTTGGAGTTGGAGGCAGTCGCTGATAGATTCGATTACTTTGAAAATCTTGAAGTCATCAGCAAACAAGAGGCAGGGAGAACGAACAAAAGAAGGGAGATCATTTATAAAGACTAGGAATAATAAAGGACCAAGAATAGAGCCCTGAGGCACACCGGAGAGTGGACAAAAAGGGGAAGAGGTGGAGGATTGCACAGATACAACACAAGAACGACCAGAAACATAGGATGAAAACCAAGACAAAAGGGAACCTGACACCCCATAACTTCGAAGCTTGGCAAGAAGAATTCCGTGATCAACAGAATCAAAAGCTTTTGAGAAGTCGGTATACACCACATCCACTTGCTTCCGTTGGTCTAAGGCAGAAGCAACAAAGTTAGTAAAACATATAAGATTAGAGGTGGAGGATCTACCTTTAACAAAACCATGCTGTTCCGGAGCAAGGAAGGGATGGAGGAGAGGAAGCAGCCTGTTGTAAACCACTCTTTCAAGAACTTTACCAAAACAAGGAAGGAGGGAAATTGGACGGTAGTTGGAAACGCAGCTTGGGTCTCCAGACTTGTGGATGGGAGAAATATAAGCAGATTTCCAACTGTCAGGGAAGCAGCCGGAGGAGAGGCTGAGGTTAAATATAATAGATAAAGGAACACATAAAGATGATGATAGTGATTTGGCCAACAGATTAGGGATACCATCACAACCACAACCGACATTGACATCAAGACACTCGAGTAAGGATTCAATTTCAAGAGGATTGGTGTAAAAGGAAGATAGGGAATGTGAAGCAACACGGGGAATATCACAGGGCAAGTTATTATTATGTCGAGAAAAGAAGGAAGAAAAATATTTTGCGAAAAGGTCGCAAATTTCACTTGGATTAGATGCAGTATCGTTATCGAGGAACATGGAAACGGGGAAACGATGGGAACTTTTGAGGGAACGGACATACGACCAAAAGGGTTTTTGGTGATTAGAACAGATAGAGGACTCAATGCTGGAAAAGTAATCTCGGATAGCTTGATTGACAGCCGTTTTGGCAGAAGATCGTAGCCTTGAAAATTCGAGGAAGTCATCATGAGAGCCTGTATGCTTAAATCTAGCTCGAGCGACATCCTTAGCTTTCAGGGCTGACGCCACATCACGACGAAACCAAGGAGCGTCATTGGGCTTGCGAGGACGTCTGGATGGAGTGAAACGGGAGATAAGGTTAGATAGGAAGTTGTGGAATTTTATGGCAAGCTCATTGACAGTGAGGCCGCGAGAAAAGGAGAACCAGTTAACCGAGTTCATTTCAGTCATCATACTAGAGAAATCAGCTTTATGGAAGTTAAAGCGCATGGGACGAGAAGGAGCTCTAGATGTCTGAAGATCGATATGAAGTGCGATTGAGAGAGGAGGATGATGTAAGTCAGCTTGGACGTAGGGAAAGGATGCGGTATGGACACTGATATTATTGGAGGGAATATTAGATAGAACGAAGTCTAGTATTTTGTTATTTATATTGGGAACACAGTTTACTTGGGAGAGTGAACACAAAGATAAAAAGGATGAGGTTATTAAGGAAATATTGCTGGAAGAGATTATTGAAGAAAAGTTATGATTCCATACCAGGCTCGGTAAGTTAAAATCACCACATATTAAAGAAAAAGCAGAAGGAAAGCTAACGTTGAGGTAGGTTGAGAGCTCATCAAAAAATTTACTATAAACCGTAACTGAGGAATTACAAGGAACATATACTGAAAAAACAATGAGAATTTTTGTGGGAGCAAGGGTAACACGCACAGCAATACATTCAACAGGAGGAGAAGGAGAGAAATCCATACAGAATGTTCCTTGAAGAGAACCATGAACTGCAACCAATACACCCCCGCCATCGCTTTTACCTGATGTAGCTCGATCACGATCGCGACGGAAGACAGTATGAAACGGAAACAGCTCGTTATCATAAATATCTACTGTTAACCATGTTTCGGTTAAACAGATTATATGATCAGACGAAAGAGTAGAGGAGAGATTCAGCGTGTTCAGCTTAGTCCTAAGTCCACGAACGTTCTGGTAGTATACATGAATTGGATTTATCTTATTAATTCCTAAAGTTCTGATTCCATTGGTTCTGATTCCAGTTAAGCACCCATTATCATCTGAAGTTGAGGTTCTTACGTTATGGAGACTTTTGGTTTTATTTGGTGAAAATTTTTACG